>MU894058.1:0-16503 GCA_036418205.1 Ostertagia ostertagi
TTCACAGAACGGAAGAAATGTATACGTCGATAGAAGGCTGCGAGTGGTTAATTCCTTTGCTGGGACACTTCTGGGAATGACCTAGCCAAATCCTGACGCTTCACCAAGTAAGTTAAAATTTGATTTCAAAAAAGAAACATTTTTTTCAACACTATGATTTTTCTAAAAGTTGACGAAAAAAGCATTAGCGATTCTGGTTGTCACAGAAATACCAAAACATACCAAAATTATGCATTTTTGAAATTGGAATCAGAATAACGGACGGAATGTAATAATAGTACGCAGGGTGGTTCAAGCGTCGCTCCCTCTCTACCTCTTGCTTGTCAAATAGGACTGCACAACAGCTCGAGTCTTCCCTATGAAACACCGCAGTCGGAACACCAAATCATCCTGTCATCTTTTCCAAGCACCAGCCTTTCCGAAGTGACAGAATCTATGGAATAGGCCGAAAGCACGGGCCAATTTTTCACGAGAAGTACAGAAACACTCTCTCAACTGTTACTCTTACTGACAGGAAAGAAGAGCGGAATTTTGCAGAGATTTCAGGCTGAGGATTGCCTATTAAAAATTAAATGAATAGTTCACTCACGTAATCGGGCGGTGGCTCGTAAGGTGCCGACATTGCGTGGCTCCAACTCTGAAATACACATTGGTATTTAAAAGGCTAAAACTGGTTTTTTGAATATTCAGCGATTCACAGGGAAAAGTGCAAGGATGGTTCTACCCAACGAAAACGACACCAAAACTCTTCACAGGAAGCACTAATCAAGTGGCGAGTACGCGAGAAATTTTTGTAAAGTGCAAGAACATACCCTCCCCTTCAAAAAGCGAGAAAGTGTCGGGTGCAGACCATGCACCACAAGTGACGACGGCCTTCACAAAATGTAATGTTTTCTGCCAATGAAATGATTAGCCTGTTGCAGTTGTATTCTATCGATTGTCACTAATTACAACTATCATTTACCAGAAATCAGCTATCACTATGAACAACTTCTAACCAGATTTACTTGGAGGCCGTCGTCAGTTGTGGTGTTTGGTCTGCACCCGACACTTTCTCGCTTTTTGAAGGGGAGGTTAACTGACAATTAATAGACCATCGGAACGTGAGCAAAAGGAAAAATGGAAAGAAAACACTGGAAGGAAAAATGAAAATGACTTGCAAAAGGCTCTAGCGAGCTAGTGAAGAAAAATTTGAATACGGGAAAAAGTCATAGAAGGATAAAGCGATAGCGGCATTGATAAGTCTTTTTAGGATGCGCCACACATTCTACTTCCATTCAAAAACGTAGGGGCACGTTTGGATACGATTCAACCTATACATTGATTACGGTCAGCTTCTGTACTGGCCTTATCGGGCGAGTCTGACACTCATTAATCGACTTCGAAAGGTGTGCGGTGTGCGTCCCAAGATTTGATCCTCGGACCGTTAGAGTGGTAACCAGCACTACATGCCACTTCACCAGTTTCGCCGAAGAAAAGACCCTATACAGACATAGGGTAAAATACAATTTATTAGATATGTAAAGAGATCAATGAAATAACTAAATGAATACTAAGCTAAATGAATGATGAGTAGATAGATAATAATGTAAATAGTAAATAGTCACATGAGAAATTCTAGAAATTCTGAATTGGACGTGCCATGCAGTTGGTTTCACTTAAGCTGGTTGAGTTGAACGTTCAGCTTCTTAAATGAAGCAAATAGTGTTTAGGGACGGCTTCGAAGGGCTAAGAGTTGCGGAATGGCCTTTGAAGATTGAGAGCATGAGCTCAAATGCTTCAGGGCAGCCGTTAGCGGGCGGATTTGACCGAGTAATTAGAGAAGGTGAATTTGGTGAACTTAGAGAAGGGGGGGGGGTCATATGTAGCGAGATTGGGTGATGTTCCTGGATAACAAAACTTTGACGGAGAATCTCACACAATATTTGGTTTATCTTGGATATGTGGATAATGTTTGGAAAGCTTGACTTTGACAGATTTTGAAGGGAATGTGAAGCTGCGGAAGCGAAAGCGAAAAATATTTTTAGAAACGATTGTAAGAAAGATCAACAAATGGACACTTGAAGCCTTGCAATAAAGCAAATATTTAAAAACCGCTGCACGAGAGGCGCTGAGATTTCGAGCAAAGTTTTCCCGTGATGTTGTGCACTTTTTCGCATCAGAATGAACCCGCCGAGTCGATGTGAAAGCTGTTTGTCAAACAGTAACGACGGCGGATTAACAGCAACGATACCCTGTAGCTACACACATAAAGGATTTTTTTGGGAAGGCTCAGGAATGTCACAGGACGGGATGGGACAAAAGCAGCCGAAAAAAAACGAAAGTGTGGTAGCCCCGAAGAATGCACCACCCATGCAGCATTGTTTCGAAGCCTCGAAGATGTTTGTATTGGCGAGGCGCTATCGCCATATACGCGAGGACATCTCATTGACGCAACCATAAGCTTGGAGCGGCGGCAACAGGTCTGGAGGTGAAAATGAGAAATGCTGAAGCATCTTGAGGCTATTCCCCCGTTCAGGAGTCCCGTTAGAAAAGAAAAAGGATTCTGACGCACTTCTTCAATTTTATGTGTCGCCCGCCAACAGCTAACCTTGTCATTAGAGAAAAGACTCTGGTCATTTTGAGGAGTTGCCACGCCCACCGCAGGTACACACAGATTTTAAGTGAGAGTATCCATACACGGATTACGCTGCCTTCCTCCCAGACAAGTCGTGGTACCACTACTCCGGAAGGCCGATGAGGAACATGGTGGTTAGCCCGGTTCGACTCACGAGCCATGATTTGACATTTGATCGGGACCGCTCACGTGGTAAGCGTGCACTTGCCACTACACCATAGCATGAGATGCTTGTAAAAAAAACGACTACAGAGTACTGGAGCAGAAAATGTAATTTTTACTTGTTCACGTAAAGGACAATTTGACCAGCTAATTCCCTATTTTCTTAGAAAGATCAGATTAACAATTTTCCAAAAATGACCGTGGTTTCACATGTAGAATACACAATCAATTCCACTATGACGGGGATGAAAGTCGGATGCATGGCGCACTCAAGAAAGAAGGGTCAAACAAAACAATATGGGTTGTGACATGCTTTGTTGGTTAACTGAATCTTTATCAGACGCCGTAGTCGCCTTGCGAATGTTTCACAAGATTGCTGGCTTATGTTCAAAACCTTCGCACTAGGGGGGACTCAAACCTGCAGCTCCAGGTCAAAAATAAAAATACACACATTAGTGAAAGTAGGGGTGGAAGGTGGACCCAGTGGAGAAAAAAGGAAAGAAAATCCTGAAATACACAGGAAATACGAGCATTTTGCTCCATGCTGTGGAGAAGTTCAAAAGACAGGCAGGGAGATGAGAGATAATGTGAGCGCGGAGAGCGGTAGAGAAGTCCGAGAAGAGAGAGCATAGCAGATCAACGTGGCGACGCAGACAAGATATCGAACGGTGGGCGGACCATGTTAAGTTTGGTGGAGTCTGTTAGAAGTCCATGGCGCCTAGGGTCCTAGTGACGCGTTTCGATGTAGAAAGGTGGCGCTACCTTTGCACTTGCGTACCCAGCACTTCTAGCCATGGTAAGGGCTTCTTAGGTGGGTCTGAGCCCAAACTTTGCCTTCAATCACACAACCATACAGGCGAGAATGGGAGGAACTGAAACGACATAGCCGTAGAAGAAGAAGAAAAAATCCAAAATTCAATGCTAAGGAAGAAGCTAAGGAATAGAAGTAATTTTGCCATAATCAATGCTTGATAATATTTATTACTTTTCACAACGATACTGTTCTTGATAAGTCACGAATATCTGTCACACTTTGCCGCCGCTCAAAATCGGACGTGGACCTCGTAAATACTGGGCAGGAATCTGCTATTATACCACCTCCGCCATAACAACAATAATGTAAAATAGTCACAATGACAATAAATACTACTAATAAAAATATAATTAAAAATAGCGGTGATAATCGCTCCAAAATAACTCTCTATAAAGTTTATTGTCAGAATGTCACTAGAGGAGGTGAGACGATTATGAAATGATTCAAAACTGGTTCTCATTTCGTTCAGATTCGCCTGAATCTTTAATCTATTTTGACATTTGAAAACTGAAAACTGGGAAAACTTGTGGGAAAGGATTCTGGGTGGCTCGGAGGGGGGGGGGGGCAGTCGCCGCGCGCGGCTCAGCGATGTAGTGTAACTCGAACATTCCAGCTTCTCACGGAACATTCAGCTTCTCACGCATGCTAAGTGACTGCCCTCACCCCCACCCCCTGAATTGGCTACATTCCCCCTGGCTCACGAATTTCCTGTTGCCGCAACGCCGCGCGCGGCGACTGCCCCCCCCGAGCCACATTGCGCCGAATTCTGTATTGAAGCCTCCACGCAGAAACAGAACGTCTGCAATACACACGAATTTTTGCAGTGACAAAGGATATTCCAATAAGGCATCTCTCGTGCATGTCTGAATAGGGCTGTGAAATTCAAAAAAATCGGGTGCACCCGGGTAATCCTTGGAAATAGAAACGATCAAAGTGGGGCATTTTTTAGCTTGGCCTGTGGCACCACATTCGCTAAAAAGGATAGCAAATAGTAGGATAGAAATTAGCTGTTGACTAATCCCTTTCCGGGATGCGCCACGCATTCTACTTCCATTCAGAATCGCAGTGATGATTCCAGTGCGATTTGGCCAATGAAATGAGTTGCAAGATAAGTTGACGTACAAGTCGGTATCATTGAATGAACATATACAGAACGCTTCCGATTTTCAAGCTACAGTAGCGTTCAAAAGTGCTCGCCGAAACGGTTCAATTTCTTAGGGAAAAAAATCAATGAAAATTTTTTCTCTTGATTATCCTGATTCTTCCAAACTTGAGGATAGAAAAACATGTTAGAACAAGGCATTATTGGATCAGTTTTTGGAGAGCATGTTAGCAGGCGAAAAAAATAATGCATTTGAAACGTTTTTAGCGAACACTTTTGACGGCTACTCATTATCTTGTTCTGTAATATAACTTTAGTTATTACACTACCACGCAATATTGATTGCAAAAACACAGCCATTCGCTTGGTACTTTGGCAATGCAGTAATATTATTGTGGCTCAGCATCAGTTTATGAGGAATTATGCGCAGCTGGATGAGGATCTGATACCATACTCCACCTCTTTTGAGGAGCGAACGTTAGTACGTGAACCAGTTGGCTACAGTCAGACCAGCAGACTAGCTCACAATGTGTACTTTTCAGCCACGTCTCCCCCACCAAGGCGTTGCACACACCTCTTAAGACACTTGCAAAAAAGTACCTTCTACAAGATATTCCAATCCACAAAGCAAACAATGGATATCTCCATTGAAGAGTTTCCAAGTTTCCAGTTCTCAATACAACTAGCGTATGAAAGGACAGGAGCCTTGCTGACAAAAACTTTGCACTACTGAATTTCATCTCGCTCAAAAGGAGGATTTCACGGTAAGGTCGAAGATTGAAGAAGTGTAAACTTGCCTAGTGGACAAACAAGCAGACCCCCTAAGGCCCGATGTCAGACTTTGCGAATCGCGCGATTCGCTACTAGCGATTCGTCCGCGGTCGCGTTGCGGTACCAGCCAATTGAGTGATTCACTGGCCGCGACGCGACCGCAGACGCTAGCGAATCGCGCGATTCGCAAAGTCTGACATCGGCCTATAGCTGCACCGACAACGAAAGTTTCGCAGCAATACGACGAGCGCATATCGGCCCGGAAGAACGCGGTCTCAGCGATGTAGCAGAGAGAGCGTAAGCGAAGAGAGCTACACCGATAAGAGTCGTGTCAATACGGAAATCAACGAACAAGGAAGAGGTTCCATTTCTTGGGTTCTATGCCGTTTCTCATGGTTTTTTCTTCATCTCGGCACCACTTACTACTTCTACTTTGATTTATCATTAGACTGCATTCTATCGTAATCGTCGCTTTTGAAGCAGAGTAGTAAACTGTTCTGATAACCATGGTAAACTATTTGGTTTACATGTATTCGAGTGTACCGGGGCCTCGAATTGAAAAGCAAAGGAGAAGGGTAAAACTGATGTGCTAATCCCTCTCGAATACGAAAGTAGGGATGTAAGGTGGACCGCAAATGGAGAAGAGGGGAAAAATCGCCAGAAACAGAACAAAGGAAACCTGCTCCGCTCTACGCCGCGACAGGAATGCAAAAAGCGTTATGAGAAGCGGTAAAGAAGTACAGGGTTGGTAAATATTACTACGCAAGTTAGCGAAATCAAAGGTTGAGGCGGGCCGTATTTTTCTGGCAGTAGGCAGGTAAATCCAATTAAGCGCAGAGCGTCGTAATGACGCGTATTTGGAAAAACACGGAGATGCTGTTCCCACTGCAATGGGGACCTGGTACATCTTTCCCGGGGAGGGACCTTTAGTGCGGCTGGGCCCGACCCTCGCCTTTAAATCTCTTGAAAAGAGGGTGGCAGCGTGTATTACTGTGTCGGAACCATGGCCCATTTTTGGAAAGTTGAAGATGAAGGGAGAGCCAGGAAGAGGCCGTACCGCTTATGAACATTCAAAACCACGTGTGTGGACAAATAAGGTGTTTTGCAATAAAAGCATAAAACAAAGCGAATAAAGCAAGCATTTGCCGTTGATCAATCCCGTTTTTTTGGGATGCGGCACGCATTCTACTTCCATTTGTACATTCGCAGTGGCATTTGAATGCGATGTGGCCTATACAATGACTTGCGGGGGCCAGCCGATGTTCAAGTCAGTGTTTTTTATCCTCCCAGACAAGTCTGGTACCAATTAACCGACCCCGGAGGGATGGAAGGCTTGGTTGGCCCGGGCGACTCACGACCCAGGATTTGATCCCGGACCGCTCGCGTGGTGAGCGCGCCACTTGTCACTACACCACTTCCGCCCTTTTTTGACAATAGAAATTTAATAAATTCGTATAAATTTACAGAAGGTTCGCTGAAAAGAAACCCTGCCAAACTGAACGGCGACTAGTTCCACAGGAAGATGACGAAGAAACGAGAAAGGATGGCATTCGTAAAAAAAAGAACACCATAATGCAAATTCAGAACAGACAATTCAGCACGTTTGGGCGCTCGGGGCTTGTTGAGGTGAGAAAGGGTGGGACGACAAAGAAGCGATCGTTCGAGTGGAGCCCAGAAGAGTGCCGAAATTTGTGTTGATGTAAGGATTGGAGATAGCACCCAGGCATGAGCCGAGAGTCGAGCCATGGATATCCTCTACATAGGAGCTCTGAGGAAATGGTGAATGAGGCTATTGAGTAACCAGTTTACTTTCTGATGCCACCGATTAACCACTGGCACTAATATCCAGCGAAGCGATCAAAAGAGCAGCAACATAGGCTCTGATTTGAGTGGGAACAGAAAACCAAAAGTATTCACCTGACAACCTAGTAAAAGAGATTCGCATCACTCATTGATGCGTAGCCTAGGCGCAAAATCAGGCTACTTGGAGCGAAATTCCTGTTGCCCGAAGCCGGCTTCGTACAAGCCTGTGCAGGTGTTCGAGAGCGCTGTGCGTTTGTTTTCTGTTGACGAACTGAAGCTGTCTCAGGGAAAAAAATCACAAGTGATCTGGCCACGATCCACAAACACTGCTGACTGACACATCGAGTTGAGCTCGATTGGACAAGAATAGCCTTGGCTAGCTCCCCCTTGTTCCCCGTCTTATGAAAACGCCGACATCTTGCTTTTGCTTAATCAAACACTCGACAAAAATCAGCTGATAGAGGGGTACCGTCGCCGCGGTTGGTATGTTCCAATTTTGAGCTCGGAAAAAAACTCGGCTACGTCCATCTTCTTTGCTCTTTGCCTTTAAGTCCCTCGGAACACGCCAACTGTTGTGGCTTTTTCGAAAGTTTTTTAAGGTTTCTTGCCACTAAACAAAACAGTCAAAATTTGAAAAATTTACACTATTATATTTTACAGCTGTAGTTTTTATAAAATTTGTAAATAAAAAGTCTAAATTAGAATAAAATTTGCATAATTATATCGTATAGGTATGTTACCAATTCTATCGCCTCCAATATGTTTTTTCCGAACATCGCATTCTCCCGCTAACTGTGGCGCCTTGAGTGTGTGTAAAGAAATAAATAAGTAATTAAAGAATTAAAATAAACAAATAAAGACACAGGTAATGGGCTAGCAGCATGTGCAATCAAAAAAGGGTGCCGATTCGAATGATACAACAAGTAGTAATGTTCATAATATTAGGGATTATACAATACTAAAGATGTTAAGATGGATTTGCTGAAAAATGCTGTAATTGCTGGAAAACTAATAGCAAAAGTCGAAGACTTGAAAATTGGAGAAGGAATGGCCAGGGGGTGGGAGAGAAAAGTGGTGGCCCAGTGACTAGAAACGCCCTTTTGTGCGCTACGTAAGTGATCAAATAGTTCCGCGCCAGGTCCCTTTAGCACCTTCTTCAGAAGATTACTTAGTAACATATTTGTCTAGAAAGCTAATAATAGTTCAGCCGAAATGATCGCTTGCCGCGCAACTAAACAAGCCATTACAATCTCGCCGCAGAAGGACGAGATGCATGGCTGCGCACCGAGGGCAAATGACTTAAATAAGCCCTTGCAGAGAGAGATCAATTCAAAAATATTGAAATCCATCATAAGAAAGCGATATCTATATCAATTAATGGACAGTCTCGAAATATGAACGCTGCCCCAGAACAGACGAGAAAAATAAGGATCGCCTCAAGATACCTTTGAGTTGCCTTTGACGTAACAGACTCGCGCAAATTCACGTCGTGTACCCTCTTTCCCATGAAAATCCGGTTAGTCAACCAAGCAGGCAGCAAGCGACGACGACGATTATTTGCAGAGAATTGACTCGTTAGGACTGGCTTCTAACTGAATAAGGCTTTCTCATAGCTTGGGAAAAAACGACAAAACTTCTTTAAATCAGACTTAATGGCACCTTATTGTCAGGCGTTCAAGTGCCGTAAAGATGGCTGGTATAGCACCTGCCAGTTACGAGCAAAAAAAGGCAAACAGAACTGAAAAACTAGCGTAGCCTGTCTGCACCGGTAACAGGAGTAGAGGAAATATCTTCGACTAAGATGGACTTTGTCAACAGAAGTTATAGAACAAAATTCGTGATCCTACAAGATGCGCCATGCATCCAACTCCCATAAAATATTTGAGAGGTCTTTAGTGGTCATTGTTCATTCAATATAATGACAAGTGGAGCGATTTTTACCAAAAGATTTGTGATTACTGGAAATCATGATAACTTTTTCAAGATTAAAATCTTACGGAACGGTTCTTAGCTCTTTGCAGAGATCTCCTACCACGCAGGCACAGCTCACTGGGATCATTTGCTCATGGTAAATTGGAAATTGGAAAAGCAAACTGCTGGCTATTTCATTAGAATTTACTTCCTTGGAAATGCTTAATGCCATTAATGGAAATAAATAAGAACAAAACATGTAATTTTGATGAAACGAAGGCGTGACGAATGGTGTGGAAAAAGCCTTCTACAAAACTGCCGTACATGAATAGATGAGTGAAATCAACTGCTTATATGTATAAAAGTTTATGGAAAACGACGTGGTTTTTGTAGGATGACCCCCTTGGTATGTGCCATGCATCAAAGTTCCATCCGAAAACCTAGAGGAAGTTGAATGGGTACTGATCCAAATAAGTGCCAAGGGTACCAATCGATTTCTACGTTTTCAATCTACCAGAAAAGTTTCTCGCATTCGAGGATGCTAGAGAGATAGAGGTATGATCTACCCTTCCTCTTACGAGAAAGTGTCGGGGTACAGACCATGCACCACAAGTGACGACGGCCTTCACAAAATCTTAATGTTTTCTGCCAATGAAATGATTAGCCTGTTGCAGTTGTATTCTATCGATTGTCACTAATTACAACTATCATTTACCAGAAATCAGCTATCACTATGAACAACTTCTAACCAGATTTACTTGGAGGCCGTCGTCAGTTGTGGTGTTTGGTCTGCACCCGACACTTTCTCGCTTTTTGAAGGGGAGGTTACTTTATCGATAGCGGGCCCCAATGCTTTTATGCGCATGCTAGCCAAAGCTACGTAAAGTTCAGGAAGTGAGCGAGTGGCCTCAAGTTGCAAATTTGTGTATTTGGGCTCTCCTGCAGAAATCACAAACAAAAAGCCCTTGAAGGTTAAAGATGAATGAATTACAGCGCCACACCGTAGCTTAGAGTCTCATCGCTGAACGCTAAATTGTGGGCCTACAAGGATTGGTCGAGAAAATAGCAGTTGAATTTCGAAGAATAGAGGCTAAGTGTTAAACTAGCCGTACGGCCGAATACAGGTCTCTGTCGGGTATTTTGAGTGAGAGATAAAATTATGGGTTCACCCGTATTCTATGTACCTTAAAATTATAGCATCTAGACTTCATTTGAGAATCAAACGACCACTGACGGTCAATTGCCGCGGCAGTCGGTCAAGTAAATATGTCACCCAATAGGTGGTCAACTCCAAGGCTTGGAACGTATCCTTGTGAGCTTATGCACTGATACAATCACTAGATCAGTTAACGCAAGGTGTAAGCTTTGACAGAACCCAGTCAGCGATGAGACGGCCAACGAGACGCTCCGTCTCTAATAGCATTTTTATATTGTTGTCATTTTGGATAGACGCAAAAGTATTGAAAATATTCATCATTAGTTTTGAGTTGTTTTGCTTCGTTACCTTAACTGTGGAAAGCTCTGGGTAAAATATTACCCGTAAAGCTGAGTTAGGGCTGTGGAACGGACTGCCCCGGTAGCGCCTCTTTTGTAGCCGCACCTTCCCGGGTAAGTGAGAGTTGGTCGTTCGAGTCCCACCTGGAGGCCAAAAGCTTTGTTGCATACAGCGGCATTCTGGGGCGGAGCAACTCGACTGACAGAGTTTATATGCTGAAGCTGTAGTGAGGCAAGTTATCTTGTTGTGTCATAAAACTGTGAAGACTCCCAATTCTCATGCCAAAATTTGGCAGTCTCAACATTTTATCACACGATTTAGGCAATCCAGCAATAATTGGGAACAGAACAATTCTGAATGGAGCAGGTGGTGCTTCATATGGTAAGTGTTAAGAATCCACCCAGGCTGTTGGCAACCCGGCCCGGTCATCTATCGCTGAGAAGCAGTGTTATGGCTCCGACAAACTGACAAGTCAGCAGAAGGGACGCTAGCTTAAAGAATCCATTTTCTGGCCAGGCTTCGTCGCTTCTACCGTAACACATTCACCTCGTGGACAGTCGTCTGTAAAAGACCAATTCCTCCCAAGATGCCCAAAGAGAAACCAAAAGTACAATCGGAATACGCGGGCGTATGGTGTACTGACCTCCAAAAGTGGCAAATACAGTAGCCGGTGGAAGCGCAACACCCCTGGGCCCTGATTAATCAAGAAGAAAGGACTACGACGAGAACTTCGGAAACTAGAGCGCCCCGGGAGCCAGGGGGGGAGGGTTTCTAGAGAGTGGACACTAGATTTGGACGAGTGGCTGAGCATCGTGGCAAGCCGGAAACATAGTTGGCCATTTACGTCCTTTCATAAATTCCTAAGATGGCGTGGTAACCGCGGGAGAGCGGTAGAATCCGTCTGCACTAACCGGTACCGACAGACGAGGCCCGCCTCGCGCGGCGAGAAGGCAGAGTATTTCGATACGGCGGTCTACGAACGAGTCCATAGGTGGTGCGTGATGTGGGTTTCTACTCTAGCGCATCCTTTTAAATTGATGCGAAATGCTGCAGTACACGCTGGGGCGCGTACCGCTGATCTGCCTCCGTCCTTCGCCTTCTAGGCGCCAACGGCTTACTTTCGTGTACCACGTAACATTACGCTCCGGTAGCCGCATTTGTCTAGAAATCCTCGCCGCTCAAGGTCCACTGCTTGCGCATCTTCTAGCTTTCCACTGCCACCTAGGCTTCACTCTATTGATCAGATTTCGGGTGGATTTGTATATTGTCTCTGGTAGTCGACTGAGAATCCAGCACCTGGAGGGACCAGCCGAGCTCGAATCATTCCGTATCTATACCGTGTGAGAGAGCGCTGCATCTGTGCCTATAGTGGATGAGCTCCGCAGTGTAGGCAGACACGCGCAACAGCAGCAACGAGCTCATTTCGAAGAGAGAGATGCTTAAAACTTGCAGCGAATTTGAAGTAAAAAGCACGAAAATAAATAGCAGAAATACATGGCTTATCTTTCTTGGGTGCATTTCAGTGGGACACTGCTCGCCAATGCGAAGCGGAAGCCGATGAAAAGAGCAGCATAAGTGACGAAACGAGACGCAGACACTATAGCATTCGCATGGGAGACGCTCAATTCTCCTCCTAGATCAGGCAACCAGAGTTCGCCATCACTGAAGCATAAGGTTATGTTTGAGGTCAAGCTTGGGCTTGCGCTTATGCTTCACATCTTTGCCTAAGCCTACGATTGGGTCTACGCTTCGTCCTAAAGAAAACTGACACATTTTTGCTTGCGCCTAACCACCACAATTCGTTTCACGTTGGCAGTGGCCAGAGCAATTAGAACAATTATTTCTCGGATCCACCGACGCCTGCGAGCTAAAGACGCCCACAAGCTATGGTGAACTCGACAAATAGAAACTCAGGAATGAATTAAATTTAAGGTGTAATAAAAGCCCACTTCATACACACATGTATACTCTTTTTTTTCAGAAAACCAGAAACGCGTCGAGTGCAGACCACACACCACAAGTGACGACGGCCTCCAAGTAAATCTGGTTACTAGTGATTCATAGTGATAGCTGATAGTTGGTAAATGATAGTTGTAATTACTGATAGAATACAACTGCAACAGGCTAATCATTTCATTGGCAGAAAACATTTACATTTTGTGGAGGCCGTCGTCACTTGTGGTGTGTGGTCTGCACTCGACGCGCTTCTGGCTTTCCGAAAGGATTATTATACATGTATGTATGTGAGCTTTATCATGGAAAAGCCAGACAAGGAAGCACTTCAGTTGTCTTTCCGTGCCCTCTAACAGGATCTGAACGCTTAAATTGCTCATAAGTAGAGGAGAATGGAGGCATATTCTAAGAATAATTATTAGTTAATAGTCACATAGTTTATTAGATATTTAGTTTATAGTTGAGTGCGTTAAATTATATAATACTTAATAAGTAATTCAAAATAAGTAATAAGTATGAAATGGTAGATATTTATTTGATTTATGCAGTGAATTTGAGATAGCTGTCGCTATCTTTTAGCCGTCGCAACATATCCGATCAAAACCCCCGAAAATATCACCAATTTAACAGGAACGTGGGGGTAGATTCAGGGGGAGGGGTAGGGAATTGGAATAGATTGCAATAGGAGAGTCTGCCAGCAGCCTCGATGAGGAGACCTTGCAAAAGCGAATGTTTGCCGACTACGGTGACGACACTTGTCCGCTCAAGGTTTTTCTGCATTGTATTCAAAAATGGAAAACGTTGCGAAACTTCAGTTTATATCTTCACTGCTTCATTTTTATTGTTCATTTCTAATAAAAGAACCCAATTCCTCAGCTTAAGCAATGAAATATGAAACTTCACTATCGATTATTTGCCTATGCCACTTATCTGTTTTACATTATTTGTTTAATTTCTTTTAATCTAGTCAGACAGCGTGAAAGAAGTCGCGTATCAGAGGCAAGAACTAACTGGTATGGATAAAAAGGATAAAGGATAAAGCATTTGCCGTTGATCAATCCCTTTTTGGGATGCGGCACGCATTCTACTTCCATTTGTACATTCGTAGTGGCGTTTGAATGCGATGTGGCCTATACAATGACTTGCGGGGGCCAGCCGATGTTCAAGTCAGTGTTTTTATCCTCCCAGACAAGTCTGGTACCAATTAACCGACCCCGGAGGGATGGAAGGCTTGGTTGGCCCGGGCGACTCACGACCCAGGATTTGATCCCCGGACCGCTCGCGTGGTAAGCGCGCCACTTGTCACTACACCACTTCCGCCCTTATAAGCAATACTAAGGGAAGTTGCGTGTCATCCCTGATCATTCCTGAACATATACTAAGGAAGTATTAGTTCTTCGCAGTTGTTTTGGCTTCATTCATGTCCACTATACGTGAAAAAAAACCGCCAGAAAAGTGTTTTTCTGAATCGAAAAGCCCGCTTTCCAAATAATTTAAATAAATACAGTTCGAAGGAATTAAATTAGAGAAGAAAAAGAGCGGTTAGGGTAAAATTTGAAACAAAATACGCGAGCGAACACTGCAAACCGAGGAGCACTAAGAAAAGGTAGGCGATAGAGTGCACCCAGAGTGAGTACATGACGACATTCTCCACAAAGGAACCAATCGAAACTAGTTCCAGTAGGATGCGCCATGCACCTATCACCCATCCATAAGTTCAGAGACATGTGAATGCCTAGCTAATCTCTACAATGGGTTGCTTGCAATCCTCAATCAGTGGATCTACCTCCTTCTCCATGTTAAGTGAATCAGAAGCAAGCTAATCAATAATGGAGGCATGAAAGAGTCAGGTATTTTTGGGAAGATTTGGCCTAACGAAGTAGTATTTAACGACGCGGCGATATTAAGGCTAAGCCACCTAAAAATGTACGGTAATTTTGAGCGAAATAAGATCGAACAGGCAACTAATTTGGCGCTGGTGGAATTAAAAGTAGACCAGACCTGAAATTTCAACATAAAAGGAACAACTAATTTGTATAACGGGACGATGCCGTTAAATTATCACATTCAATTAGTTACGATTTCAGAATACCGGTTTAGTTTCATTTTAACACCAGTGGTATAACCCAGCTACTTGGAACAGAGGAATCGATGAGTGCTAAAATGGCGGAGGGACTGGTAGCGGTGCACCATGTAAGTTCCTCGAAAAACCTTCACGAACAAGCACTTTCCATCCATTTCCGGGTGGTCACATAGCCCTAATTGTAAGCGTAGAGAGGCTGCAGTTTGAGTAATGACCAGTCCCGAATCGTTCCCTATTTCCTTGATTGCGGAGTCTCTACACTTTCGTGAAAACGTTTGGTGGCCCTTTCCCCACGAACCAGTCACCTTGCACTTGTGCATACCTCAAATACCCATGTAGCGCAGGGCCAGATGTGGAAGGCCTTCCAGCCAGGCATGCCGTAGATGCAGATTCGAGTTTATACGTAGCAACGGTCTTAAACTCCGTTATACTCTCTCCTTTCAGGAAACGAGAAGAGCGTCGGGTGCAGACCATACACCACAACTGACGACGGCCTCCAAGTAAATCTAGTTAGTAGTTCATAGTGATAGCTGATTTTGGTAAATGATAATTAGTGACAACTGATAACAACTGCAATAGGCTAATCATTTCATTGGCAGAAAACATTCACACTTTTGTGAAGTTCGTCGTCTTATGTGGTGTATAGTATAAGTCTGCACCCGCTCTTCTCGTATACTTTTTGATGCACTTGATGCCCCGTATGTTGCTAATTCAGCTCTTATGACACTCCTGTAGCGCAGGAAACAACAAGCACGTGAGGTTCCTAACACGACTACAAAAACGAGGACATCGGTCGTATTTCAGCCCCTCAAACAAAGGGTTTACCACTGAAGAGTCTGCAGTTACGATGTTTTCGTCAGATCCACATTCAGGTCTTTCGCCATTTTTTCCTCTTTGACGCAGTTATAGAGCGAACGATTCACGCCTGGGAACCATCGTCAACCGGTGGATGCGACGAGGCGTGGTGACCGGATGGTCACGACAAGCAAACACTCCGTAGATGGGCACTAATCCCCGTTATATATAGACAAAAATCGACGGCCTCATGCGTAGACATCATTTGGAACCGGATCAACGTCTTATTTAGGGTTGGTAACTAATCATGGGAAATGTGGCACAGGTTGTAGTTGTACCAATGACCATTCAGTTTGCTGCTTCCCATCACCGCCGTTTTCGAGCATTTCGCGTTCGTTGAAAGGAAAGGCTCCAGGAACATCTGGTATATGCCTTATTGTTCGCGACACCGACTTTCCTACGATTTTTGGTTGACTCAGAAGTCACTAGCTCTATCAACAGTATTGCTGTGGTTACTCTGGCCACAAATGGAGACGGGCGCTATCGCAGCATGTGGGGGCATTGTGGAGGCAATGCATTTTAAAC
Source organism: Ostertagia ostertagi (assembly GCA_036418205.1). Taxonomy (NCBI): domain Eukaryota; kingdom Metazoa; phylum Nematoda; class Chromadorea; order Rhabditida; family Trichostrongylidae; genus Ostertagia; species Ostertagia ostertagi. Next base: position 16,092 of record MU894058.1, read on the forward strand.
CTCGCAAAACATGTTTCTTTTTGTCAAAAACGGGACAACTTCTTAGGAGAGGGAGGAGAGACCCCAAGGTGTGTGAGCCATTTGCATTTGCCCCAGAGCTTCTGAGGTGTCGTGTCTGGTGGTGCTGCAGTCTTTTAAACCTGAATAAATCGTTACAAGATTACAAGATGCAGCCACACAATGCAAAAGTTGCTCTTTCGGAACAAAATCGAACTTATGAGCTGATGACATGATTTCAGGGATGTCAGTAGCCACGCTTAGGGACGGGCCGGTTTTGGAAGAGCGCTGTGGTTTCAAATTTAGAGTCTAGCTGGGTTGCAACTTGCGCACTTCTTGCCGCAAGAACGCCAGATCTTGGTTCGTCCACCGTATGCCTACCACGTCCATTAGTACGTAGTAGCCCTGGGTATGA
>MU894059.1:0-10247 GCA_036418205.1 Ostertagia ostertagi
TATTGGGTTGGTGCATAATATCGTAGCGCTCGCATTCGGCAAAAACGTTCAAAGCAAAACCCAAAAGCAAAGCCAAGCATAAAACTAATCAGTGATATTCTCCAAGTCCGCCTTTCTTGAAACCTGGGCATTTGGTTTTAAACAGTTGTATAATCTTTTTGTGCCACACAGGTTTTGCACGATGGAATCTTTATTGGGCTTGACGTTTCGACTAGCTCGTCGTTATCAAAAGCCTGAAAGCGTCATACAACATTCAAATTGTTGTTTATCGTCCACAACATTTAAATTGCAAAACCTTTTTGGCGCAAAAAGAATATACAACTAATCAGTGATGTTCTTCTCGTCATTATATGAGCGGATAGGTAACAATTTGAAATGTTTAAACGCTTTCAGGCTTTTGATAACGACGAGTTAGTCGAAACGTCAAGCCCAATAAAGATTCCATCGTGCAAAACCTGTGTGGCACAAAAAGAATATACAACTAATCAGTGATGTTCTTCTCGTCATTATATACGACTTTGATCCCATTTCGCGAAAGATTGCCGGGTCCAGAATTTAAAAAAGGGTACTGAGCCCGTTTTCAGAGTCCTCATCATTCTCAATATGTACGACGTAAATATGATTTGTGATTGAGGGTCGATCGGAGTAAGTTTCGATGATGACGATAGATCCCGAAAAACTCCCATTTTTTCTTTATATAGATTTTCGCCCACCCTGATTTCCAACTTCTAAGCACCATATCTGAGTACATTTACAATATAGAAGAAAATGACAAACAAGGTTTTGTAGAGCGGAAGAAGTACTTTCAAATGATATATGTGATTTCCTTGGTAGTACTTGTATTCACTGAGTTTGTAGCTCGAGAAAAAAACGCTACGTTATTATGCACCAACCCAATACATATGTTGTATTCAAGTCTTCAAAAAAAGGTGAATAGTATTTCAGGGTTTAAACAACAGTAGACTTATGGTTAGATATGGCGAGAGAAGCGCTTTTCAGAGATATATAAAGTGGTAGCAGTCTCTTTGAAGTTATTCAGAAATGAAGCGTTCAAAAGAGAGCGACTAAAAACGGCAGAAACTTTCCGAACAATATATTACCAATATATTGCCTACTTCGTGCTGTGCTGTTCAGGTTGAACCACCAGGTTGACCCCTCACGTTGTGCCGGTTTTAAAATTCCCTGAGAGGAGTCTTCCATACGTCCCCTCCCACCTTTTCCCTACCACCACCACGACTGTTCCCATAACGTTTCGTTTCTTGATTCTACCAACACGCATGACATCCACCAATTCGGCTTCAAAATTGCTCCAAAACTGCCGTCGAGCCTACTGAGGTAAATAACAAAGTACACTGCCCAAACAAAGTCCTGGCTATCTGTAGAAATATATACAGCTCTCGAAACAGCAAATTCTACACATTTCTGTCCATTTCAGCACAGTTGCGACAAAACTTATCAAACCTCAGAAATGTCCCCCTCCTCCCGCACTCCAAACACGGTCCCTTCAGCTCCCTCCATCACAATATTCCTTACAAACCCAAACATCTAAAATCACCACTATGATCTCCTTGCTCTTGGTGGGGAATTTCTCAATGGACAGTTGACCCTGAGGCTAAATAAGGCGCTGGGCAATTGGCAAAACCAACATATCCTCCTAGGGGGGATCTCCGCATAGTCCTTCAATAGCAATTAGCATAGTCGAGTTTATGGTCCTACTTCACATACTAGGAAAAAGTTATGTCTGGGGGACGATAATACATAAAGGACTCATCTGTGTTTGCCATTGTTAAGAACCGGGGAATGCTCACATCCTATGCATCTTGCCCACACCCTAACTTTTTTGCAGCTGATAAACCTCTGAAGTCCTCATCCTCAAGTCGGCAAAAAAGATCGTTCTCGTTCAGGACCGTTTCCTTGCATCATTGCACCATTGCAGGCCGAAATTTAGCAGCAACTGAGGTGTACTTCCCGTAACTGAGGTGCACTACACCGACACTTAGACGAATATCCTTCTATTATTATAAAGCGCTAACTTTGTGTGTCGGTTTGTATGTATGTGTGTCTGTATGTGTGTGTGTGTATGTATGTATGTATGTATGTATGTATGTATGTCCGTGTGTCCGTCCGCAAAATGAAGTGAGTGAGAAGGAAGCTCATGGGATAAACAAACCGCTAACAAATCGGGTAGCTTACAGGATTTGAGATATCAATGTTTTGTAGCAGGATAATTGTGATAACACTCCTAGGCTATATAAACACCTGCTTAGCACACTTCCGTTCATTCCACATGGTGCTGCAGTGGCAGCTGGAGGGCAGTGGAGAGAGGAAGGGAGGATGGGGAGGGGAAGCGGAAAAATCTACCGTCATGTCATGATTATGGCGATCCCTTCTACTGTATGAAACACCATTGTGTTGCATACGCGTCACTTCCAGGAGGTGTTGGTGTCACAGGAGGAAGGGACCACAGCGGAAGATATAAGCTTGCGCAGGAAAGGAAGGTCCCTGGCGGTTGACGTGAGACCAATCTCTGGTCTCAAATAAATTTAGTGAGTGGTTTATCTTCAGTTAGGGTAGCGACGATTTTCTACTGAAAGTGTGTTATCTTGTTTATCCTTCCGAGAGCACCGTGTCCATTCCACTCTACGCCTCCACTTGCCGCCGCCTATATTGTAGGTAAAAAAAACTGTTTGGCGAAGATTACTTGATAGACAGTTAACCTGGGTGAATGGGAGGTCGCCCACTAAGAATTCAGAAGTGACTTCGTCCCAAGGCTTTTAGCAGTTTTCCATAGAATTCCTGCTTTATGGTGTTTCTTACGATAAAAGAAGTTTGAACCCCAATCCGAGAAAGACTCCACAGTAAGATCTTATTATCCTTATCCTTGGTATTGAAGAGCACAATGGAGTGGCCCCGTCATGGAGGTGAGACCCTATTTCGGGAGGGAGGAGGCACTCCATTGTGCTCTTCAATACCAAGGATAAGGATTAGAGACCTCGGGAAAAGCAGAATCTCATGATGGAAAAGAAACAAATTAAAGGACGAATTCACGATGAAAAGCAACCCATTTCAAATTAACCTAGGGATGGTGAGTGGTACACGAAAGAAGGAAGAACCATGAGAAACGGCCCAGAACCCGAGAAATGGGACCCCTTCCTTGCCCGTTGATTCGAGCATTGATGCGACTCTCATCGCTGTGCCCTCTTCAACACTACGCTCTCTCAGCTATCTAATCACTCGCCACGTATTGAACTACGGCGAGTGATCAGATGATCGGTGGGCGGAGATCGCCGGACCCGCCAGCTTTGAGGCATGATAGGTCGCGCCGAGGTCAAATTTTTCCATGCGAATTGCGCGTCAGTTCGCACCCTCAGGAGGTCCGTGGGTCCCTCAACTAGGTCAGTTTCCCTTTCTTCGACCTTCATTCTAATCGTGAATTCCTCCTTTAAACGGATGGTGAGTGGTACACGAAAGAAGGAAGAACCATGAAAACGGCCCAGAACCCGAGAAATGGGACCCCTTCCTTGCCCGTTGATTCGAGCATTGATGCGACTCTCATCGCTGTGCCCTCTTCAACACTACGCTCTCTCGGCTATCTAATCACTTGCCGCGGCGAGTGATTAGATGGTCGGTGGGCGGACCCCGCCGACCGCCATCAACAATAAGCCATGTTAGGTCGCCGAGGTCAAATCTTTCGTGCCAATTGCGCACGCACCCTCAGGAGGTCCGCGGGTCCCTCAACTAGGTGAATTACTCCTTCTTCGACCTTCATTCTTATCGTGAATTCGTCTTTTAAAGGCACGCTCCGGGATTAGGCACGCTCACCTGTTCCATCCCGAGCGTAGTAGACAGGCGGACAAGCGTTGATGTCGCGCCCCTTTTGCGGCTTGAAAGTGCGCGACAAAGGCGCTGGAAGCTCGCTCGACCCGCAATCCACTCCTTCGTCCGCAAGCCCCGCCTTCCGCTGTCGGTTGCCACGTGGCGCTGCTTGAAAAGCGCGGCGCAGTTGCGGCAGTTGCGGTTGCGGTATCATTGGCACCGAAACAACTGAAGGTAAGCTCGTGAAACTCGTCCAGCACGCCCTTCCCTATCCCAAGTGGAATGCGGCTGAAATAGAGGGGTCCTTATTTGGGGCGTATCGGGGTTTCTCTTGCTTTCCTTCTTCTTTCCAGACCACTCCCCACCTGTTGCTTCATTAGTGAACGCTCTTCCACACCAATTTATCCCGAAGCTTGCCTTTAAATTTACTTCTGATAAGGACCGGTGTAAGTGGAAGTACTTCCCAAGGTGCTTTCAGATTTCGGCCTGCTGTGGTCCAAGGAAATGGTCCTGAACTAGGGTATGGACATCCTTTCCTAGGCGCAAGGGTGTAGGAGCCCAGGGTGGACGATCACATGCCATAAATTGCCTAGGATGTGAGCAGGATGTGCGTGATGTAGGGCATACACCGGTCCTTATCAAAAGTGCACTTGAAATGAGTCGTTTACCTATTATCTTATCCATAGGGTTCAAGTCCAAAGGAGTGCTCTCTAGTACTACGGATAAGATAACAGGGCGTGCCCACCCCCCCTCCCACCCCCCCTCCCCGAACTAGAGTTTCACACCTTATGGATTTGATGGGCACTATTTCATGGACAATCCACAGTGTTGATGAAGCTGGATAAGGCAACTAGGCATTTTAAGTCACCCCTAACCTGTGAAATAATGAAGCCTACTGAATCCGTGGCCAAGATCGAAGTGCAGAAAGTGTTCGCTGAACCCGTGTTTCAACACATATTTCTGGAACACTTTTATTGTATACTTATTTTTAGAGCTGTCCTTGGTAAGAACAGGTGAGATTATGCTTTACAGATTGTAGAGTCGCAGACCACGATTCTGTGTGTATGCTCGACAAGCTCCTCCTTTTTCTTCTGCATTTGCTTCTTGAATGACTGAAGTAAAAGTCACTTTGATCTTTGCAAGTGACATCACCGTAAAGACCTCTCCATCAAAGTAGACAACGTCTAACGAGCGTGTCTTTTGTAAGTGAAAGCTCTTGAATGACCCTAGCGAAGTGACTAGTTCGGGTAGGGCAGGGGGGAGGGAGGGCCGCAAGGCCTGTAGTGCTTTTTGACTCAGCTCATTGCCCACACCGCGCCTCGATCGAACGCTGATCAATGGTGCGCCGTCTGTTCCGCGATAGATAATGCAGAGCGAACGGGATTCGAGGAAACACTAAGACCTGGAATCTATTCCGATCGGGTGGGATAGCATTTGAGTGGGATTGGACCTCACCTGTGTGGAGTCAATCTTACAATTTGAAGGTAAACTAAGCCCGAACAAAAGGAAGTGGACGTTTACGAAATCTCGCAATTGCCTCGGACTCTCGCTTGGACCTCCTATTTCTGAGGCTTCCATCGGGTCCCAGTCTTTGTAGTACTGCGTGCCTGAGCTAGCTTCTATCTCCGCCACTGTTCTCGCGCATCAGTTTCTTTCGGCCTTCTTCCTAGTGTTAGTTTTTTTAGGCCTCCTTCCCTAGTAGACTTGCTAGCCTTCCAAAAAATGACATCTTTATTTTAAGCGTGTTTTCCTTTTTTACTCGTTAGAAATTGGAGCCTTTCTCACATTAGCATATTTGATCCCCGTTATCCGCTTTTACTAATGCAGAACATGCCTTTGAGGAAACAATTTTCGGAGAAATAAGCATATCCAGCATTTCAAATTGCTGTGAAATGTCATAACAAAGGTGACGGAAACGAAGGCTGAGTGTTTGTTACACACATGACATTTCGGAGTCGATTTGAGATGATCGATGCGCTTCCTTGTGAAATTGGTTGTGGAAAAAGCGGTTTTGAGCTCTGGAAAACTTTTTCGATATCGATTTTTTGATATCTACACATATATAGTAGATGATACACAGAGGCTGGTGTCTATCACTATTAGTTTTCTCGACATTATTCCCGGTAATAGTTCAATTTCCGCAGTGCCTCTGAATATCTCCAAAAAGCTCATCAATTCACCGAACCTGAACCCTCTTGGGCAAGTAAGGATTGGGACCACGGTGTGCTAGTGTGGAAATTTCCTTTATGTAGAAATCATTTTCGCTTTATGAGGGGAGAGGGAGGGGTTGTACGATGGAGTAGGCATTGTCAGTTCGAAGAGGATTACCGTCGTGTTAAAAATTTGTAGAATTTAGCTGATTTTAAATCAAATTCAGTAATATTTTGGATTTCTACGAAAATTTCGGAATGTTGCTACACGCAGTTTCTGAATTCGAAAACGATCCGGAAATGGTGAAGGAAAGTAGTATTGCTTCAGGCTGGAAGGGCGGGGGTTCTGTGGATGTGGAGGCAAGATTGGTACTGGCCAGGCGTTCTCGACACGTGGTTTGCCCTGACTAAAGTTTCCACAGCTACACAAAATATACTGCTACCCAGAGTGATTTTGGTGCAGTAGTCAAAGGCTCTGCATGCAATCTGCGTGTATGTATGTAGGATAAGACAAGCCCTTGCCGAATATCTGCATCTGCTCCTCGCTGTGATGGGCCGGTTGGTGTCAAAATGGCTGTGGGGACAAAAAAAAACTAACATTTGCTGGAGCCTGGAAAGTTAAAGATAAGGCCGAAACGTTAGCCGAATAAAGGTCAATAATATCATGGTTACGGCTCAACAAACGTCACTGAAAGTATTCTCGCAATGCCGAGATTTACCGAGAGGCGAACGTGGTCCCTAACATTTGTTTACGCATCCCAATTTAGGGGCGGAAGTGGTGTAGTGACAAGTGGCACGCTTACCACGCGGTCCGGGGATCAAATCCTGGGTCGTGAGTCGCCCGGGCCAACCAAGCCTTCCATCCCTCCGGGGTCGGTTAATTGGTACCAGACTTGTCTGGGAGGATAAAAACACTGACTTGTACATCGGCTGGCCCCCGCAAGTCATTGTATAGGCCACATCGCATTCAAACGCCACTACGAATGTACAAATGGAAGTAGAATGCGTGCCGCATCCCAAAAAGGGATTGATCAACGGCAAATGCTTTATCCTTTATCCTTATGCCAATTTATGGGCCAAAGCACTAAATTGAGCGCACATGTCATTAGGGGAGGGCATTGAAGTGAGTGAGCCACTTACAGGATTTAGGACCAGGCCTTAACAAGCCCCAGGATTAGCCCAACTAGTAGGAAGGATACTGCGAGGGAACTTGTAGTGTCCTTCCCTACAGAAAGCGTACCACACCCGTCGCACAAAATGCGCGGTTAGGGCGCTAATCGTTAAGGTGCTGCAACCATCGGCCCTTATTGCAACGCTTCCCACCATTGATGTGGAGATCAGCGCGCTCTCGAACGGAATGCTCTCTCGCGTGTTCTGTCTTCTCTGATCGTTTTGCCTCGCCCTCGTACTACATCCGATCTTACTGTAGGTCAAGGCCTTAATTTTAGCGTTTCCGATGGCTTCTTTTGCTTTCTTTTCCACTTTAGTCCATTCGCAGTTCATCCATCACTATGGTGCGCTCTTATACACCAGTTTTATTCCGGGGCTTGCCTTCAAGAGGGGAAGGGAGCCTGGGGAAGACGTGAGCGACCCTTGTCCTCCCTAACGTTTCTCCCCTCTCCTGGGTTTAGTCCTGGTGTCACTTAATCACAATTTTAAAATGTTCAGTTGTTAATGTTCCCCTGTCCCCCCCCTCAGGTAAAATCACGATATGGCGCAAAGGCTGGATACGAGCCATTAGAAATGACTCTACCCTATGAGCACTTTTTACAGATTGAGCGTTTCTTCTGACGTGTACATTCGTAGCAGCGGAATCGCTAAATCTTCACTTCACCGAGTCTCCCAAAGTGTGAGATGTGTATGAGCGCTGTCTCATTGAATCCATGACGGACGTCAGCTGCGAACCATCATCCACTGTTCTTACATTACTGAGTTGTTGCTTAAATGAAGTGTCCCTATGTCTCGTGCACCCACCTATTATAGAATTTCTACAAATGCAAATTTCCTTGCCAAGAGGCTGCAAAGGTAATGTAATAGGAACTCATTCTCTGCTGCACGGATCTCATTTTGCACCAACTTTGAGCTCTAAGAAATGCTTAATGTGTGAAGAAACTGCAGCGTATGCTAAATGTGGAAGTAATTATGTTCTGCGGAGTTAATTCCTTTTACTGTGGGCTGGATGATATACAATGTGCTTATAATATCCTGAGTTCACCATGAAAAAAAAAAGCCTTTCCACAAGCAACTCACACCTTTTCCGATTCTCAGGAAATACTGTTTGTTTGGTACATAGTCCAGCATTTTTCGATACGGCTTGTTGTGAAAAAATAAACCCAATCACAATTTTAGTATGGTGCTCTCCCAAAGCCTCATAGGGATCTCAATTTTGAAGAACAGTTCAAGGCTCCAAAAATTTGTTTCAAAAATCTTCAAAGACTTAAAGGACGAATTCACGATCAGAGGGAAAATCGAATTAGGAAGAATTCACCTGGTTGAGGGACCCGCGGAGCTCCTAAGTGTGCGAACTGAAGCACAATTTGCACAGGAGGAGTTGACCTCGTTGACCTATTAAGGTTTAATCCCGCCGCGGCTGGTCAGTGCACGCCCACCGATCATCTGATCACTCGCCGCAGGTCTATACGTGGTGAGTGATTAGATAGGTGAGAGAGCGTAGCGTTGAAGAGGGCACAGCGATGAGAGTCGCATCAATGCTCAAATCAACGGGCAAGGAAGGGGTCCCATTTCTCGGGTTCTGGGCCGTTTCTCATGGTTTTTCCTTCTTTCGTGTACCACTCACCATCGCTAAGTTAATTTGAAATGGGTTGCCTTTCCAGCGTGAATTCGTCCTTTAATCTCGAGATGAGTTCAAAATGATTTGCAATATTTCGGTGCAAAGCACCTTCGTCAGGCCTGAACTAGCACTAACTACTGAGACTTTCTGGTGCTAACCGTTTTATCTCGAGTGCTTCCAGTGTTTTCCTTCCAGTACGGAACCCGTCGCATTTTTCCCATAGGGCCTTGAGTACGCGATCAGGCGTTCGAGATTCGGTGGTGGATATTAATCGTACTGGTCGTATCGGGAGAAGTGAAATGAATGAACTGTTCACTTTTAATGCCGTGCTTTTCATTGACATATGGCATCACCATGGATATTCCATCTGGTGTCGAGTGTGGTCTCCATGTATATATTGGTGCTTTCACATAACCGTTCTCCCTTAGAATATTGTCCACCATCGAATACTTCATCGATTGTTGGGCGCAAATTTTCTCCTTGGTGGTCACTAGGTTCCCCACTATGTTGGCTTTCATGTATGTAGGATGGCAGCTTCTAGCGTGCAATAACACATTTTTCGATGCTGGTTTCTTATACCAAACTAATTCTGTAGCCCCATTTCTTATTCGGCTTTTGTATTTAAGGAATGGAACAAAACCCTCCACATTTGGATTTTCTACAGTAAACTGGATATTGGGATCTTGTGAATTCAAACTGTCACGTGTTTTCTCCCACGGATCTCTTTCACTGAGGGTCCTCTCTCACTGAAAGATCTCGAGCCGGTTGGTGGCGAGGCTACGTGGCGCGACCCCAGGTGGCGGATAGGGGGTAAATCGCGGACCAAAAGCCACCATGTACTTGCAGGTGGATTCAGGGGATGGACTCCCTGTTTCTGTAGTGCTGTGTTGATTCATACCAGCTGTCTCCACTCAGGCGTATCCATGCATGCTTGCGTGTGTGGTGCGCTCTGTGTGTGCGGTTGGTATCCTGCATGTCGGCACAGCCAAAAGCTTGCATTCAAGTGACTGGGAAGTACTGGGAGCAGGGTCAACCGTCCGTTCGAACTGTTCGAACGAAGGGGTCGCATTTTGGTCGGAAGGGGGTCGCAATTTCGAGGACTGCCAGCCACAGGCGCGTGCGTGGCGTATCCGAGGGCAAGAATTGCTTGTGCAGACCGCATTAGATTCGATTAATTATGCACAGAGAGACAGTTTTAGGCAAATTACGGTGTTTTCCTTGAGGAATAAAGAACAGTTGAATGCATCCCTATGAAAGGTTTGACTTCTCGGGGCTGAAATTAAAGTTCTTCGGGACCTATTTTCTGAGGACGATTCTTCCAGACAACGGTAAAACACATAAGAAAGCAGAAATCTCGTAGTCTTCAAAAATGTCTTCGCCCTCCCCAACAAGTTCTTTGAAGGAAGTTATTATTGCTGAAAGCTCAAAAACTCGCATGTGCTGCTCAAAAACCTATGGGAACAAAATGTTCGAACGTGTGATTTTCTCGG
>MU894060.1:0-10557 GCA_036418205.1 Ostertagia ostertagi
TCCATCGCAATATTCCTTACAAACCCAAACATCTAAAATCACCACTATGATCTCCTTGCTCTTGGTGGGGAATTTCTCAATGGACAGTTGACCCTGAGGCTAAATAAGGCGCTGGGCAATTGGCAAAACCAACATATCCTCCTAGGGGGGATCTCCGCATAGTCCTTCAATAGCAATTAGCATAGTCGAGTTTATGGTCCTACTTCACATACTAGGAAAAAGTTATGTCTGGGGGACGATAATACATAAAGGACTCATCTGTGTTTGCCATTGTTAAGAACCGGTGAGTGCTTACATCATATGCATCCTGCCCACACCCTAAATTTTTTGCAGCTGGTCATCCTCTGAAGCTCCTTCACCCTCAAGTCGGAGAAAATGTTCGTTCTCCTCGTTCAGGACCGTTTCCTTGCATTATTGCGCCATTACAGGCCCAAATGTAACAGCAACTGAGGTGTACCTCCGCACCACACCGACACTTATCAGAAGAATAGTTTATATATATCTAGTAACCGCTATTTTGGTGTGTCGGTTTGTATGTATGTATTGTATGTATGTATGTATGTATGTATGTATGTATGTATGTATGTATGTATGTATGTCCGTCTGTCCGTCCGCAAAATGAAGTGAGTGATAAGGAGCTCATGGAGTAAACAGCCGCTAGCAAATCGGGTAGCTCACAGGACTTGAGATATCAATGTTTTGTAGCAGGATAATTGTGATAACACTCCTACGGCTATATAAACACCTGCTTAGCACACTTCCGGTTCATTCCACATGGTGCTGCAGTGGCAGCTGGAGGGCAGTGGAGACGAGAGGGGAGGATGGGAAGGGAAGGAGGGAAGTCTACCATCATGTCATGATTATGGCGATGCCCTCTACTACATATATGAAACTCCTTTCTGTTGCATACGCGTCACCTCCACGAGGTGTTGGTGCCACAGATGGAAGGGATCAAACAGGAGACTATAAGTTTACGCAGAAAGGATAGGTCTGCGGTTTGACGTAGACATTCTGGTCTCAAATAATTTAACGTGAGTGCTTACATCCCCGATGTCAGTTTAGGGTAGCACGATTCAAGAAGTGTTTATCTTGTTTATCCTCCGAGAGCACCGTGTCCATTCCACTCTACGCCTCCACTTGCCGCCGCCTATATTGTAGGTAAAAAAACTGTTTGAAGATTACTGGGATATGACTGGCGTTGAATGGAGGTCGACACACTAGAATTCTAGAAGATGGACTTCGTCTAAGGCTTTTAGCATGTTTTCCATGTTAGAATTCCTGCTTTTATGGTGTTTCTTACGATAAAAGAAGTTTGAACCCCAATCCGAGAAAGACTCCACAGTAAGATCTTATTATCCTTATCCTTGGTATTGAAGAGCACAATGGAGTGGCCCCGTCATGGAGGTGAGACCCTATTTCGGGAGGGGGGCACTCCATTGTGCTCTTCAATACCATAGCGATAATGGATTAAGACCTCGGGAAAAGCAGATTCATGATGGACAGAAACCTTTTCACTTAAGAGACGAATTCACGATGAAAAAGCAACCCATTTCAAATTAACCTAGGGATGGTGAGTGGTACACGAAAGAAGGAAGAACCATGAGAAACGGCCCAGAACCCGAGAAATGGTACCCCTTCCTTGCCCGTTGATTCGAGCATTGATGCGACTCTCATCGCTGTGCCCTCTTCAACACTACGCTCTCTCAGCTATCTAATCACTCGCCACGTATTGAACTACGGCGAGTGATCAGATGATCGGTGGGCGGAGATCGCCGGACCCGCCAGCTTTGAGGCATGATACCAAAGGTGGCGGGGGGTCGGTAGCAGCAGGAGGCATGATAGGTCGCCGAGGTCAAATTTTTCCATGCGAATTGCGCGTCAGTTCGCACCCTCAGGAGGTCCGTGGGTCCCTCAACTAGGTCAGTTTCCCTTTCTTCGACCTTCATTCTAATCGTGAATTCCTCCTTTAAGTCACGGATGGCGAGTGGTACACGAAAAAAGGAAAAACCATGAGTAAACGGCCCAGAACCCGAGAAATGGGACCCCTTCCTTGCCCGTTGATTCGAGCATTGATGCGACTCTCATCGCTGTGCCCTCTTCAACACTACGCTCTCTCTGCTGTCTAATCAATTGCCGCGTTGGACCTGCGGCGAGTGATTAGATGGTCGGTGGGCGGACCCCGCCGACCGCATCAACAATAAGCCCTGTTAGGTCGCCGAGGTCAAATCTTTCTGTGCCAGTTGCGCACGCTCCTCAGAAGGTCCGCGGGTCACTAAACTAGTGGAATATTCCTTCTTCGACCTTCATTCTGATAGTGAGTGTTCGTCTTTTTAAAAGGCAACGCTCCGGGATTAAGCACACTCACCTGTTCCATCTCTAAGCGTAGTAGACATGCGGACGTCACGCTCCTTTTGCGGCTCGAAATTGCGCGCGACAAAGGAGCTGGAAACTCGCTCGATCCGCAATCCACTCCTTCGTCCGCAAGCCTCGCCTTCTGCTGTCGGTGGCCACAAGGTGCTGCTTGAAGCGCCGGCGCAGTTGCGGTAGTTGCGGTGCGGTATCATTGGTACCGAAACAACTGAAGGTAAGCTCGTGAAACTCCTCCAGCACGCCCTTCCCTATCCCGAAGTGGAACGCTGCTGAAATAAAGCGGAACCTTATTTGGAACGTGATAAAGGGTTTCTCTTGTTTTCCTCTTCTTCTCCACACCCACTCCCCACCTGTTGCTTCATTAGTGAAAACGCTTTGCACCATTTATCCTGAGCTTGGCCTTTAAACTTACTTCTGATAAGGGCCGGTGCGAAGTGGAAGTACATCCCATGATGCTTTAGATTACGGCCTGTTGTGGTCCAAGGAAATGGTCCTGAACTAGGAGTATGGACATCCTTTCCCAGGCGTAAGGGTTAGGAACTCAGGGTGGACAATCACGTACTATAAATTGGCTAGATGTGAGCAAGATGTGCTTGATGTTGGGCACACACCGGCCCTTGTCAATCGTGCACTTGAAAAGAGTCGCTTACCTTTATCTTATCCATAAGTTTCAAGAACAAAGGACTTTCTAGCAGCTTAGGGCATAGATTACAGGGCGTGCCCACCCCACCCCTCCCCGAAACTAGAGTTTCACACCTTATGGATTTGATGGGCACTATTTCATGGACAATCCACAGTGTTGATGAAGCTGGATAAGGCAACTAGGCATTTTAAGTCACCCCTAACCTGTGAAATAATGAAGCCTACTGAATCCGTGGCCAAGATCGAAGTGCAGAAAGTGTTTGCTGAACCCGTGTTTCAACACATATTTCTGGAACACTTTTATTGTATACTTATTCTTAGAGCTGTCCTCGGTAAAAACAGGTGAGATCATGCTTTATAGATTGTATAGAGTCGCAGAGCACGATTCTGTGTGTATGCTCGACAAGCTCCTGAAAAGCTCCTCCTTTTTCTTCTGCATTTGCTTCTTGAATGACTGAAGTAAAAGTCACTTTGATCTTTGCAAGTGACATCACCGTAAAGACCTCTCCATCAAAGTAGACAACGTCTAACGAGCGTGTCTTTTTATAAGACTTTGAATGACTTTAGCGAAGTGACTAGTTCGGGGTAGGGCAGGGAGGGGAGGGAGGGGGGCGCCAAGGCCTGTTGCTTTTTGACTTCAGCTCATGCCCACTACCTCGCCTCGAAGTGAAGTCATGGGCGGTCTTCCGCCGACAAATAATGGCAAGCCGAACGGAGATCAAGGAAACATGAGATCTGGAATCTATTCCGATCGGGTGGGACAGCATTTGAGTGGGATTGGACCTCACCTGTGTGGAGTCAATCTTACAATTTGAAGGTAAACTAAGCCCGAACAAAAGGAAGTGGACGTTTACGAAATCTCGCAACTGCCTGGACTCTCGCTTGGACCTCCTATTTCTGAGGCTTCCATCGGGTCCCATTTGCTTTGTAGTGCTCGTTCCTAGGCTCTCTCATCTCCGCCACTGTTCTCGCGCATCAGTTTCTTTCGGCCTTCTTCCTAGTTCAGTTTTTTTTAGGCCTCCTTCCCTAGTAGACTTGCTAGCCTTCCAAAAAATGACATCTTCATTTTAACGTGTTTTCCTTTTTTATTCGTTAGAAATTGGAGCCTTTCTCACATTAGCATATTTGATCCCCGTTATCCGCTTTTACTAATGCAGAACATGCCTTTGAGGAAACAATTTTCGGAGAAATAAGCATATCCAGCATTTCAAATTGCTGTGAAATGTCATAACAAAGGTGACGGAAATGAAGGCTGAGTGTTTGTTACACACATGACATTTCGGAGCCGATTTGAGATGATCGATGCGCTTCCTTGTGAAATTTGTTGTGGAAAAAGCGGTTTTGAGTTCTGGAAAGCTTTTTCAAAATGATGTCTATACATATCTAGTAGATGATACACAGATGCTGGTGTCTATCACCACGGAACAGTTGCCTTCGGAATACCTCCAAAAAGCTCATCAATTCACCGAACCTGAACATTCTTGGGCAAGCAAGGATTGGGACCACGGTGAGCTAGTGTGGAAATTTCCTTGATGTAGAAATCATTTTCGCTTCATGAGAGGAGAGGGAGGGGTTGTACTACATGGAGTAGGCATTGTCAGTTCGAAAGGAGGGGATTTAGGTAATGTAAAAATTTTGTAGGAATTTTTATAATGGATTTTAATCAAATTCAGTAATATTCTTGGATTTCTACGAAAATTTCGGAATGTTGCTGTACGCAGTTTCTGAATTAGCACAACCCCTCACGATCCGGAAATGGTGAAAGAAAGTAGTAGTGCTTCAGGCTGGAAGGGCGGGGGTTCTGTGGATGCGGAGGCAAGATTGGTACTGGCCAGGCGTTCTCGACACGTGGTTTGCCCTGACTAAAGTTTCCACAGCTACACAAAATATACTGCTACCCAGAGGGATTTTGGTGCAGTAGTCAAAGGCTCTGAATGCGCACGCATGCAAGCCCTTGCCGAATATCTGCATCTGCTCCTCGCTGTGATGGGCCGGTTGGTGTCAAAATGGCTGTGGGGACAAAAAAAAACTAACATTTGCTGGAGCCTGGAAAGTTAAAGATAAGGCCGAAACGTTAGCCGAATAAAGGTCAATAATATCATGGTTACGGCTCAACAAACGTCACTGAAAGTATTCTCGCAATGCCGAGATTTACCGAGAGGCGAACGTGGTCCCTAACATTTGTTTACGCATCCCAATTTAGGGGCGGAAGTGGTGTAGTGACAAGTGGCACGCTTACCACGCGCGGTCCGGGGATCAAATCCTGGGTCGTGAGTCGCCCGGGCCAACCAAGCCTTCCATCCCTCCGGGGTCGGTTAATTGGTACCAGACTTGTCTGGGAGGATAAAAACACTGACTTGTACATCGGCTGGCCCCCGCAAGTCATTGTATAGGCCACATCGCATTCAAACGCCACTACGAATGTACAAATGGAAGTAGAATGCGTGCCGCATCCAAGAAGGGATTGATCAACGGCAAAAGCTTTATTCTTTTCTATCCTCTATGCCAATTTATGGGCCAAAGCACTAAACTGAGCGCACATGTCATTTGGGGAGGGCACTGAAGTGAGTGAGCCACTCACAGGATTTAGGACTAGGCCTTAACAAGCTCCAGATAGCCCAACTAGTGGAATACGCTAGGAACTGTGGGTTCGTTACCCTACAGAAACGCACCATCCCATACAAAAGCAAAAATCGTGTCGGCGCTAATCGTTAAGGTCTGTCAACCATACGGCCCTTATTGGTCATACGCTTTCCCACCACTCCGCTCCTGGATGAGATCAGCGCGCGTCTCGAACGGAAGACTCTATCACGCTTTCGTCTCTCCTGATCGTTCGGCGCCTCGCCTTACACATCTAATCTTACATAGGTCAAGGCCTAATTATTAGCGTTCCGATGGCTTTTTGTTTCCTTTTCCACTGTAGCATCCTCGCATTTCATCCCACACATGGCTCTCTTAATGCCACTAATTTTATTCCGGCGGCTGCTTTAAGGGAAGATATCGTGGGATGTACGTGAGCGACCTTGTCCCCCTCCCAACGTTTCCCCTCTCCTGTTAGCCTATCTATGTTTAGCCCCATTTTAACACGTCTGTTGTTATGGGCCCCTGTCCCCTCCGCCAGGTAAATACGATATGGTAAAGGTGATACAGCATTTAGAAATGATCTACCTATGCAGCATTTTTGCAGATGAAAGCGTTCTTCTGCGACTGTAGCAAGTTCGAGCAGCGAATCGCTAAATCTTCATCACCAGTCTCCAAGTAGTGAGATGTGGGAGCGTCACCATTAAATCCATACGACGTCCACTCCAGAAACCAAACACCTGTTCTACAATGACTGAGATGTTGCTTAAATGAAGTTCCTATTTCGTGCCCAACTATTATAGAATTTCTGCGAATCAAATGTGCCATTGCCGAAAAGCTGCAAGTCTGTAATTAGGACTCATTCTCTGCGCCGATCTCATTGCACCAACTGTTGACTTAAGAACTGCTTAACGTGTAAGAAACTGCAGCGTATGCTAAATGTGGAAGTAATTATGTTCTGCTGAGATTCCTTTCACTGTGGGCTGGATGATATACAATGTGCTTATAATATCCTGAGTTCACCATGAAAAAAAAAAGCCTTTCCACAAGCAACTCACACCTTATTCCGATTCTCAGGAAATACTGTTTGTTTGGTACATAGTCCAGCATTTTTCGATACGGCTTATTGTGAAAAAATAAACCCAATCACAATTTTAGTATGGTGCTCTCCCAAAGCCTCATAGGGATCTCAAGTTTGAAGAACAGTTCAAGGCTCCAAAAATTTGTTTCAAAACTTCAGAAGACTTAAAGGACGAATTCACGATCAGAGGGAAAATCGAATTAGGAAAAATTCACCTGGTTGAGGGACCCGCGGAGCTCCTAAGTGTGCGAACTGAAGCACAATTTGCACAGGAGGAGTTGACCTCGTTGACCTATTAAGGTTTAATCCCGCCGCGGCTGGTCAGTGCACGCCCACCGATCATCTGATCACTCGCCGCAGGTCTATACGTGGTGAGTGATTAGATAGGTGAGAGAGCGTAGCGTTGAAGAGGGCACAGCGATGATAGTCGCATCAATGCTCAAATCAACGGGCAAGGAAGGGTCCCATTTCTCAGGTTCTGGGCCGTTTCGCATGGTTTTTCCTTCTTTAGTGTACCACTCACCATCGCTAACTTAATTTGAAATGGGTTGCCTTTCCAGCGTGAATTCGTCCTTTAATCTCGAGAGAGTTCAAAATGATTTGCAATATTTCGGTGCAAAGCACCTTCGTCAGGCCTGAACTAGCACTAACTACTGAGACTTTCTGGTGCTAACCGTTTTATCTCGAGTGCTTCCAGTGTTTTCCTTCCAGTACGGAACCCGTCGCATTTTTCCCATAGGGCCTTGAGTACGCGATCAGGCGTTCGAGATTCGGTGGTGGATATTAATCGTACTGGTCGTATCGTGGAGGAAGTGAAATGAATGAACTGTTCACTTTTAATGCCTGCTTTCGTTGACATATGGCATTACCATGGATATTCCATCTGGTGTCGAGTGTGGTCTTCATGTTCACTATATCTTGGTGCTTTCACATAACCGTTCTCCTTTAGAATATTGTCCACCATCTACGTCATCGATTGTTGGGCGCAAGTTTTCTCCTGAGTGGTCACGGTTCCCCACAGCGTTGGCTTTCATGAATGTAGGATGATAGCTTCTAGCGTGTAATGACTCGTATAACTATTTTCGATGCCTTGTTTCTCGTGCACAATAGATTGCAGCCGGTTCTATAAGAGTCATTCTATCATCGAATTTTAACAAAACCCCCACATGGCAAAATTTCTAACGAACTGGATTGATCTTATAAATTCATAAACGGCGAAGTGGGCTGACAAGTGGCGCGCTTACCACGCGAGCGGTCCGGGATCAAATCCTGGGTCGTGAGTCGCCCGGGCCAACCAAGCCTTCCATCCCTCCGGGGTCGGTTAATTGGTACCAGACTTGTCTGGGAGGATAAAAACACTGACTTGAACATCGGCTGGCCCCCGCAAGTCATTGTATAGGCCACATCGCATTCAAAACCCACTGCGAATGTACAAATGGAAGTAAGCTGCGCATCCAAAGGATTGTATCACGGCAAATGTTTACCTTTACACCTTTATGATTCAAGACTGCCCCTTGTGTTGATCATACCAATTATTCTCCACTCAGGGCGTCTCTATACATGCTCTGCTGGGCTACATCAGTTGGTACGTTGGTATCCTGCAGGTCGGCAAAATTAAAAGCTTGCATTCAAGTTACTCGGAAGAACGTGGGAGGCCATTCTGAAAACAAAGCTCCCTGCTTCGCTCCAGAAGGTGGCGAGTATGAAGACTAAATAATCTACGACAAAAGCTGTCCAGCCCTACTCGTGGCCATGATCTGCTGAATACGATATTGAGCTTTGTTCACACTGAACCTCTGAGTAGCCCAAATACGTGCAGCGTTATGCGGGGGCCTGCGTGGACCGAGCTCGGAGATCTGTGCCATGAACTCAGGTCCGACCAGACTACCCTACGACACGCGCACTGAAAATGCGATCTGTACTTTCAACCACAGAAAGCTTGCCAAGCCCGAAGCTTACCAAAGACCTGATGATGCAGGCCACGAAAGATCAGTAGTTCTTTCATCGGAATCGCCCGAGATACGAAAGACCCAGCCCGCTCACCCATTTTCTAAATTCTAATTTGAATACTGAATTTAAAGGGTATCCGGGCATTCAGATCTTCCCTGAGTATTTGCCGATCTTCACCGGAATCATGTATCGTCCTCATGGAGGAAGGGGAGATAAAAGGTCACCAGCGGTGCGGACGCGAGCGTGTGCAGATAACGACACGGTTGCAGCAACAGCGACATGAGAACGAGGCAGAAAGGGTCGCCGCCACACCGCTTAGATAGCAGAAGGGTTGCTGGCACGACCATGGATTGACTGCACTGTTTTCAACTCTCACCACGCAGCGTCATGGCAGAACGAAGTGATTCATATTTACAATTTCCGCCCCTAGAAATAAGGAATTTGTTTGCGAATGTTGAGTAAATCAACGGTTTTGGGTGTGAATCCTGAGGAGTGCGCGAATGATTCTTTGATTCCAATTATTCCATTCTTACGCTTTCCTTTAATACACACAGTAAGTACAGATTCGACTAGCATCTAATTACGTAATGTTACAAAGTATGCCCAGCCTTGCTTCAATTCCTCGCTCGCTATCGCGCCGCGGTAGCTATTGGAGCCATGGAAGAGTAAGCCGCGATCGTCCCTGGAGCCTGTGACTTGTTAACTGATCCGCCGGTCACTATGCCGATGCCTGCATGCGCTTCCTGTCGAAATGGCCTCGGACCACACTTTCCATTTTGACCTGAATCAATGCTCACACTTATCAATTGCTTAGGCATAAGCGTCTGATGGGGATGTCAATGTTCTCCTATGCGCTGCCCGCCCATGGACAATAATATAAAGTGGGAGGCTACACGTCTAAGCCACGCGTCGTGGGGTGACGCGTGACTAGATATGACACAAATTAACACGTTCTAATGGGGCCAACGGGTTAGCACTCGTTATGTCCGCAAAACTTTTGTGGGTTTTAACCAATGAGTGATGAGTAGGGACAAAGACGGAGAGAGGACGAAAAGAATCGCCCCACCTCTGGCTTCCTATTTGGCACTGTCTTTGTCGTTTTTCCAGTCGTTTAGCAGCCTGTTCAAACGACTGAAAAGAGAATTCTGTGTAGGTGCTGCGACCCTCTTAACTGCGGACAGTAATTGCAATATTTGCTTTATACTTCTTGTGATAACAACAAAGTCCCCACTATTGTCTCCCACTGTCTCAATTCTTTTTCTTGGAAATTAGCTTTGTAATATCCTCCATGTCCGCCTTTCTTGAAACCTGGGCATTTTGATTCTACTGTCTCTGGAAGGCATCGAGGGAGGCTGTTGAACGAAGAGCGGTGGTGCTGGCGGAGTTGAGGACTTTGAGAACGACGAGTTAGTCGAAACGTCAGTCTCAATAAAGATTCCACCGTACAAAACCTGTGTGGCACACAAAGAATAACAACTGTTAGCTTTGTAAGTTCCTTCTCACCTCTTTTGGTCAAATTATATTGCCTGGCTGTTGAGTAAATATATTTGAGTTGTTGGTATCAACCAGCAACGTACAAAGCGCGATCGGCTCTGGTATAGTGCTTTCTCGGGAAGATGTAGCTGCGAGGATGGTTGATTTTCTATCTGACACTGCCTGACCGTTATTTTCCGGCATCTTAGCAGAAATGCAAATTTGTGGAACCCAAGGTTAACTGCATCCATAATTCTTTCTGTTATTAATTCTGCAATGAAAAAGAAAGTACTCAATTTAGTGGGGGTCTCCACATCATCCGCTTTATCCGTGCCTGTAACGGTGCATCTTTTGGGTGGTATCGCATCTCATTTTGTGAAGAGTTCGGCGTGTGTAGAGACTGCAACGTAAGTTTCCAACTCACTCTTGAGGTGGATTAGTTTAATCCGACGTTATTGTGA
>MU894061.1:0-20282 GCA_036418205.1 Ostertagia ostertagi
GTAATACTATACAACTATGTTAGCGTCGATGTCGAGCGTCGTGAATTCGTTTTTGGTGATGGCTTAACGAAAAACAAAAGCTCCTTGTTGATGCTAGTGACGACGGCTGTGGACGGCAGCACCGGCGCCAGCCGGGCTATTGACGTCAATTTGATGGCACATTTCAAGTGTCCACATATGATCAGTCACTTGGTCGCCGGCATCGCGAACTAATTAAAACCGCCAATATTTTGCTAGAAGCATCCTGGTCACGAAATTTTTAAGCCGGTAAGCGAATTAACTATTGAATTTTTTGAACCTAAAACAGCGACAACTTTGCCCACGAGGTCACGTGACCAATACGGTAAAAGCAGCGACAACTATGACGTCACGATAAGCCGTTATTTTTTCAATGACTGGACAAACACTCAGAAACACACATCGAATCTCCCTCGGGTGTTGTTTGTTATTATTTTGTTTAGGGTGGGTATCAGACGGGATGGGCGTCCCAAAAGTTTCTACCCATAAATGGGGAATTTGTGGGCCTCTAGTCCTTTTGACGGGAGCAAGAGGTAAATTAGAGCCAGAACTCCGGTATTACTGACTAGCCCTTCTTGTAAGCTCTATACTTACTAAGTGGTAACATTATATGGGATAAATATTAGATTCTGACTTCCATGGATTTGTTAGGACCTCAATCGATAGCAACGGAATAGTATTTGAGATAATTTCTCGCCAAAAGTCCGCAGAGTCGATAAAAATTTCGAGGCAATTCAGTAAGGAATGCCAGGGTCCTTGGCAAGATTCCAAATAATTCTATTAAACTTCCCACAAACACCAACCAACGAGACAATTCCCTGAAATCTCCTGCATGAGACACGACTCGAACACAACTGAAAAGCAGCCCCGAAGGAAAAAAATCCGACAACAGTCAACTTCAGAGAAAAACTCACCAATAACCCTCCCGCCAATAGCGAGCGAACCTTGAAGAAATGAAGGAAAATGGCCGTGATGAATGACAAATGTAATAAAAAAAGATAAGTGACAGCTATTCTGAGCTAAGTGAACATGCTTGCGCGGCGAATGAACGCTCAGCTGTCATTGGTAGCAGAGCCCTTTTTGTGAAGTGTTCCGAAATGAGACAAGTGCGTTCATAATGCGCCAGCATGTCTTCATGTCTTGCCAAAGCCCATCGAGCTAGAAAACTATAAGTGTAAAACTATAAGTTCGCAGATAATGAATTTCATCAAGCCGCTGGTCTTGTAGAGATAAGAAGGGCTTTCAAAATACGCCTATAAGCAGTCTGGACGCGCGAAAAGAAGCCATACACACAGTTATTGTAGCGAGAGCTGAATCTCATAATTTATTCAGTCTATGCTTAGCTTGCTGAAAGCGAACCTTTTAGCACGCACCCCTCTGGGCGGAAGTGGTGTAGTGGCAAGTGGCACGCTTACCACGCGAGCGGTCCGGGATCAAATCCTGGGTCGTGAGTCGCCCGGGCCAACCAAGCCTTCCATCCCTCCGGGGTCGGTTAATTGGTACCAGACTTGTCTGGGAGGATAAAAACACTGACTTGTACATCGGCTGGCCCCCGCAAGTCATTGTATAGGCCACATCGCATTCAAACCACTGCGAATGTACAAATGGAAGTAGAATGCGTGCCGCATCCCAAAAAGGGATTGATCAACGGCAAATGCTTTATCCTTTTATCCTTTATCCTTCCATTTAACTAGGGGTAAATCATCGAGCTAAAGCGACGACGATCTCTTTCTGAACCGGCCACGCATTTAAGCGCCTTGAAGCTATTACAATAACTTCTAGCTTATTGATGTCAGCCTTTTTACTCAATAAGTGCATGACTTCCCTGTATCAGAATCCCTGCGTGAATGAACCCTTAGTCCGAATACGCCACCTATCCTCCTAATCCTGACAGAGACACTATCTGGTCTAGCTCGCCGAAGTAGAATCAGACATTCTAGGAGGTGCTCGGTTCCAAATTAGAATTCTTGGTCTAGCCTAAGAAAACAGGCAAGTCACAACCTGGCCCAGAAAACAGTGCAAGGTCACGAGGAAGAGTAGCCTTTTCACTGCGGCAAAGAGAAGATGGCCTCATAAAGTATATACATATCAGGAACACTTTGCAGCGGGGTATGGCTTTGGGCTGGCTATAACGTATGATAGAGGTATGTTCGCCCTGGCGCTATAAAGCCTTTTGGGCAAAAAAAAATGCAAGGTTTTTTCCCACGCTAAACCCCTTCATCAGGCGTCCTTGCAGATAATCCAACGAATTTGGGCGGGTAGAAATCTTGCGGTCGGCTGCCTCGGAGCTCATTTCATATGCGAGAAGGAAATGCTGCAGGCAACGTTTTGTCACATGTCACAGTGGCGTTGAGTGAAGCGGCCGAAGATCAACTCCGTCTGCCAGTAGCGCCGTCGTCTGACGGCTGACAGAAACGCCGTAGACGGACGTGTCTCGTTGAGAGACGTGATAACCATTAAACTTCTATGAGGGCGATTCCCAGCTTCGAATGGATCAATTGTAGGGTAACAGCTCGGGTATTCCGATGGTTTGCGACGGCTGGGAGGTAGCCTCGTTGTTCTCGATAGCTCTCATCAATCGTCGTCGCAATTCGATCGTTTCTTTATGTCAGTTCGTTAACGCCGTCGAGCTGCTTCGCACAAACGCTGCTGGACGTGCAGCTGACGAGCGCCGAGTGACGGCCGACATGGACGTGCACAGGTCGGTCAACTAGGAAAAGATAACGAAAACGTCGTTGTTGTAACAGTCGTTCCATGTCCTCGAAAACGTAGCGCCTGATTCGGCGAAAATTTCGGAAAGGGGGGTTTACGCAATGACCCGAGCCCCCCCCCTTTCAAAGGTATTCGAATGACTGTGTTTCACATATATGTTCGACTCTCTTTCCAGGCTCCGACGAGGCGATTTTGCCGAAACGTCAGCCAATAAATTCTGTACCAATCTCGCAGGCTATAACAAAAAGCTGAATAAACGCATTCTATTCTTTTTTCAAGAAACTACATATCTATGGCGTTCGGAAGTACATTTTCCATCCGTAATACCGCATTTGTCGTCTTTTTCAGCAGTATAATTTCATCGGACATGGTGCTTAGAAATTGCGAAATCTCGGCGGCGAAAATCGCCGTTTTTGACAGCTGCCATTCCTTGATTTCAGAAGGACAAAAGCTGCCGAAGCGGAAGTCCCTCGTGCTCAGCTAACCTTCCTCCAACTAAACCTAGCTTTTCCGCTCAATTTCGGAGCATATTTATTTAATTATTTAAACAGCACTTTTGGTGCGCCCAATAAAATCAGAACTCGTGTTAGTCGAACATGAAGCGAAGGAAAAAAATGCCATTGTCTCGCGAACTGAGAATAGGGCTTCGTAAAGGGGCTGAACATCTTCGTTTTCATTCCCACCTCTTTGATTTCCTCCCAAATGTGACCAATGACGAAGATACCGCCAGTGGTTAGTTTCAAGTTCTTATGTATTCTTTCAAAGTACGGGAGGATTCGAAGAGTTGTCCAACCAAAAGAACTAAAACCCAATAAATCTTCTTTTCCACGTCGTCTTATCTCCTGCTATGCCTATTCCTCTTCAAAGTATATTTTACCATGGTCATCAGTCTAGAAAAGCGCTGCTCCTCCAGTAAGCAAATAAGAATAATTAGCTGAGGCCAGCGCAAGCCAGAGAGAATATTAGGTGAGGAAATCATGCGTTAGTTTCAGAAGTTTCAGAAGAGCCAATTGTTTCACTATTCTGAGTTTTAGTATGAAATGTAGAATAGTTGAGGAAGGGTAAGGGTAGGCAAAAGTGTTGGGTAAGTATGCCGAAATTCTAAAATATTCCTGAGGTTGAATAGAACAGCAATTTTTCGGCTTTCTTGTTAGATTTGTTATCAAGCCCAACTTAGCATTTCCACGTAAATAAATGAATATTGCCTATATACCATAGGCATAGGGGGATATGCAGCTTGGCTATCGTTTTTGACCACCCAAATTTCCTCGTTGAAGCAGGAAGGTTTTCGAGATACCAGCCCCCACTTCCTCCAAACGGGCTAACAAATAGCCAACGGAGGGCGGTAATGGCGGGTAGGTAAGCCAGTCAACGGAAAATATCACCGGGTGTTACGCCGGAATCGTGACTTCCTGCTTGAGCGAAATATGACAAGCTGGGGCTATCGAAAACGACAGTAGTGCTCGTCTAAACACCTCTATGTACCCAAAGGACAATGCCCCTCTCAAGTGATCTTATCGCGGTTGTCCAGTTTAACAAAGTTTGTTCAGTGCAGCTGTTCTCATATCATCCCTCACTACTACTAGTTGTTTGTTATGTTGTAATGAGGTGTTTCGAGGATTTACGATGAGGCCACCACCAGGCACCCGTTCCTCTTCTAAGCTGTGCTTTTGCAGCGAGGAAAAAAAAGAAGATCTAAATCAACTTCGTTAACAATTCGAAAAAATGCAGAAAATGCATCTCTCTCCGCATTGGTTTGGCTTGTTAAACTAGCTGCATCATTACCCATTCGCATAGTTAATAAGCCAAATCGTAGTCAGCCCATCCGGTCCATCCCTCCTAACACGGACATGAGCCAAGTTCACTTAAAGAAACTACACTCTTTGTTTCGAATGAAAATCGAATGCGTGGCGCATCCAATGGCCGGTCGATTGACTCTGTTCGCTTATGTCCTAGCTTTCAGTAAACAAAACTAGAATAAAGCTTGAAAGTATGGGGACGAGGCAAGAAAAAGTGTGCGCTCAGCATTGAACTTAAGCACCAATTCACCATTTATTTATTCATTTGTTTATTTGTTTGTTTACTTCTTCCTTTGTTTATTTATTAACTTACTTGCTGCGTAGCAAAACCATGCGCACTGATGAAAACAGTGAATAATAAGAGAATACCCTTTATTTTCGAGACTTCAAAAAATGGACAAAAAATTTATAATAGAAAGAGAAGCAGAAAAGCTTGAGTGGAATTGCAAGAGGCTCTTTCGCGAGCCAGCGATATGACTATAACTGGAGAAGAGAAGCTGCGGCAAGGTGATACCCAGGCTAGTCCAAAAAATGATAAGAGCATTTGTCGGGAGAAACGGATGCCCACGCTGTGGTGTAACTGGCAGTATAATTTTCCGGAAAGCAACAGATATGGGTACGAATCCTGGCCAGGGCGAAAGTTTTGCCCACAACTCAGCATTCTTGTGATAAGAGCCCATAATTGTAAATAATACACTTTCAGTTTATCCTGACGATGGACTAGAGCGAGCAATGATCGCCCTCTATAATATGAATCGATTCCTACCATCCTATCGAGGGTGAGAAGTTACCCAAAAAGTTACGTTCACAGTGATTGAAGTAGCTTAAAACGGGTAAAGGTGTGGGCAACGTGATTCTTGCTGTGTTAAAGCGCGATATATCCATAAGAGATTACAAATCGGCTCTACGGGTGCGGGAAAAAAATGATTTTTCCCATATCATTTTTCGAATATAGCTTTTCGTATGCGATTCGTGGGAAAGTCTCGAAAAGTACAAAACAATGGTCTTATCCACGAACAAATTTGTCGCATGTCTAGTGTACGAGAAGCCATGGGAGCCGTGTGCATATAAAAGTAAAGGAATGTCACTTCCATTATGAAACGTTGTCAAGCAAAGTACACAGAGGCCAATCATCCAGGAACTATCAGCCACAGACAACAGTGAATCATACTTTGCGCAGTTCATAGAATGGGTTAGCACTTATTAAACCGGGTCGAAGATAACAACTACTGTAACTGAACTTTAAATAAGTAAGCTCCACGAATGGATTCATTTACATCGTGTTCTTTATCCATGGTGAATTACATTCATACAGTAACAGTTAGCACAGCCATAAGCATAAGCAATAAACTTAATAGCAATTCAGTCAGCTTTCATCTCCAATTATTCACATGATAAATTTTTCTTTAATATTCTGGCTTTTTTTCTCAATCCACTAAGAAATAGATTAGTGAATTTACAAGTGTTATTTCATGTCGAGAATACAGAAAGAAAGGAACTGAATGATATGAAGTTTACTTATCGCAAGAATAGCCCAAAACCAATTCGCCCCCGCAGTAGGGATCCGATCGGTCAAACCCTCAAAAACAGAAAGAGCATCGCTGTTCGTTTTTATTTAGTTTTCGTGTTCCGGGAAATGCACTTCGAAAGAAAAGAAAATCACTCATTGGAACACTGACAAATTCTCTTGGATGCGTACCAAATTAGTAGTAGGTCTGCACATAATTGGTTGGACACTTTTGAATCTACTAGAGATTTTTGGGATTCTGCTGATCTGATTGAATTGAATAAATGCCAAAGTGGTAGGTAGCGCAGAGTTGCAGGAATGGATAATATCCTAGCAGGCAACGCGCGGCTGCCCCGCCTGTTGAGAGTAAGAATTGAGAAACAGTTCGACTCTCAAGAAGCCTCGGTTTACTGGACGTGTGAGCTTTTCATACACATTTTCAGAGCTGTAGAGTCGCAATGTTCTAACGGGCCAACGACAAAGAACGTCGATCACCCCTTTCTAAATACGCCACGCATTCTTCCAGCTTTCTAGTGGTATACCATGAGCAAGCTGTATCCTCCCCGACATGAGCAAGCTAGCAAGCCCAAGAAAAAATCAGCGCTTCCTCGGCCTGGGAGAGATACGAGTCATATGATCTGGGCAAGCTTGCGCAACTCCTTTAGGCAAATTCTCACTGTCGATCTCAGGTACGTGACTGATAAACCAGAGTTCTACGAAGGTAAGGAGGAAATAGGTAGCCTACAGGATATAGTACGTATAATAAAGAAACTGCTATTGCATATCAATGCATATTTTCACTTAGTTGACAGCGCGCCATTCTCCAGTTTCCAACGTCCATACTTCGCACATTTCTCAGAAAACAAAAAAGGGGCAAAGAGGCAGGGGGGGGAAGGTTGAGACAAGCCAGTCGTCCTTTTTTGAAGCGACGGTCCGCCAGAAAAAAAAAACACGGCTCATTCTATATAGGGCAAGGTTCCGAGCATAAGTTGACATATGTATTGTATTGATAAAAAATTGTTATAAGCAAATTCATTTGGTAGGCGAGAGCAAAAGAATCGGTTTTCAACATTAACGCGGCGACAGAAAAATTTGCGGAACCGGGTCCCCCATTGGGCCAACATATGTAACGGGCCGCCTCCATATGGTCGCTTGAAAAGATAGGTCCGAAGCTATTCGAAGGTTCTAAATAAGCATGGCGATCTCTCAAATGCCACAGTAGTTCTGAATGATCACCAGTTGTTTACGCGACCACGTATGACGGATCGGAGAAGACCTGCAGGACAAGTTCAAGTTCCAGGACCAGAAAGTCAGTTCACAGCAACTTTAAATTATTTTTTTTGATTCTTTCAGGTTTTTGGCTTCTTAGTCACCTTCATCACTTGCATTCAGAACTCAGACAATGTAGCTAATTGCTCAGTTTTGAACAGCATTCAAATCACTTTACTTGAGTTCCCAGTAGTCTTCTCACTTCGGCTGAAAGCTCATCGGGGGCCACCGCTCTTTTTTTTTGAATTTTTGTCGAAGCTCATTAAGTTCCCACTATGACAAAGTATTACCTCAGAACCCCATGGTTTTCGAGAAAGAACACTGACGAAATAGTAGGAGATTTGGCAGAGAATAGGGAGGAATAAGCAGATTTTATCGGCTTCAAGGTTCTTAAATTAGACTTAGAAAACCTCACCAACGTTTTGGCTTTTCTGGTTTATCTTTTCGTCTTTTTTCCTTTTTTAAGAATTCATGATCAGCCGGCGGGGCAAGGAAATTACCAGAGCCATTGGTTTTAGAATTATTCAGGCACACTCAGCAGACTCAACTATGGCCATCAGAGGGCCGTGCAGCGCAGGTGCGTATTCACCTGGCGGAATTGTTTCTCGCGCAGCAATGACCGACAAACAGACGGCCGCCTCGTCGCCATGCCCCGTACGGTATCGCCAGTGGGCGTCCGTACAGTAGCATTCACGGTGGCGACGGTGATGCGAATCGCAGCGCAGCAGGTGAAGCAGCGTAACAGCTAGCGATCGCATAACCGCATCACTCGTCTTCGGTAGAAATCGGTCCTAAGACGAATATGGCGTGCACGGGAGTGAAACAGTACAGTAGCAGTGGAACAGTAGTTGTGCAGTGGTTGATTGGATGGACTTGATGGCGCGGAGGCGACGGCTCTTGTGTTCATGAGGAAGAGCTGGTTGACGACCGACTAACCGGACCTGATGTTTGAGGCCTTGATGCCGAGGTCAATGCGCGGCAGCGCCATGGCCGTCCGGCCACGGCCAGCCGTCGCCGCCGCCGCCCATCGATCGCCCCGCCCCCTTCGGCACGTACTAATTAGAAAATACGCAACGGGTCCAGCGTGCGGCTTATAATTGCTGGCTGAAGCTGGCCACCAGTCAGCTTTTGAACCCACCCGTGCGCCTGCGATGGGCGCGACGAAACTCCTCATTTAGAAGGGCTCCGTGGCTTCGCTAATCTCTTAGCGTAATTGACCGGAAAGCGTAGGAGGACTGGGCTTAGCGTTTTTGCGCGCCCTCAAGAAGGGTTAGGCAAGCGTAACTCAGGCGAAAAAATGGCAGCTGCCTTGTACTAACTTTTCGCGGCACTTTGTTGGAATGAAAGTACGAAGCTTTGACGTAGGTGTACTTTTATGGTGTATGTCAACAGAATCGCCCGATCCCCGCGCTACTGGTCGTGGCCGCGACGTCGCAATTGCGTCGACGAGTTTGTGTGGGTGTTACTTGAATGTGAACGTTACAGAGACGCGAAGCAGGTCCGTCCTTTTAATGTGCAATTTCAATCAACCGCTCCAACTGCATAACTTTTAAAAATCCCGCGCTCTTCAGAAAATTCCCGCACCACGGCCGCGCAGGTGGCCGCACGCGGCGGCGCGACGACACGCGGACGATTCTGTTGACCCGTTTCCCTTTTATGGTGAGGGTTCTTGGAGGGCTTTCTTATCGTGTTCAGGAGAACGTTTGTGAGTTCTGATAATTGAAGTCCGAGGGTTGGCATATACGACATCCTTTAGTGCACTATTCCATGAGCTTGACCCGTAGAACACGAATATGTCATTTGTTTAGCGCGGAAAAATTTGGCGACCGCGCCGTAAGCGCCAGCTTAAAAGGCCTCCTGGACCACTAAATTCACAAGAAATTTAGGGATATTTGACTTCACAAGATGAATGTGCGCACCAGTTTGGTCGTCTAATCGCCTTTAGCGCGGCCTATACTTGGCCAGGGAAAACTACCGACCAGAACGTTACCAGTGGGTGGAGCAGGGAAGGGGTAAATAGAAGCACACACATTGGGACCAGTACGGTGCAGCTGGTTCAGTCCCCTTGTCACCATTTCAATTTTTAGTATAGTATCTCGTCTAATGACACTCGTTTTTTGAGAATCATTAAAATGTTTTGACTTGATGAAATAAGGGGAGGTACATGTCAGACGCGAAGAACAAGGTAAGCGAGTTGCTGGCAACTTCGTTGAGTGGTCTCGATTTTCTATGATTTTCGAGGACAAAAATGGAGTAGGGCAGGGTTTCTTCTTACGTTTTGCGTCGATACATTTATTGTACATACATCAAGTCTATCATCATAGTTTCTACCTTGGACGGAATTCGAGTACATGGCGCATCTCCAAGGGATTGATTGGATGTTCGGTATCTGCCCTTTTATCAATGAATGAAGGACCGAAAAAGAAGCTCTTCAGCGAATCTTACTAGAACGGAGTTGTGTAGGCCAGCTGACATCGCGATATTTCTAGATCAGCTGAAAGGTGATAAGGAATCGAAGTTTGAAAGAACCCACGAGGAACTGCGCCTACTTTCGTTGCCCTAAGTTCGTTTGATTTGAATCTTCTTCTTCAATTTTTACCCATTTATTCACCATTTCTTGCCTATTTATTCACTATGTATAATTATTTATCTTCTGTTTACTTTTCTCTACTTCTCTTTTTGCAGCCGATAGATATGTGAAGTGATGGGGTATTGTCCTTTAGCCGTTTGAGCCAAAAACTAACACCTTCCAGATTTTCGGAGTCGGGTAGGAAAAGAAGTTTACTGTTTATTTCAATTTCTGGTACAAATATGACTTTTTTTTCAAACAGGCGAGAGATGACATACCTTTTGTTCATTTATTTTCTGCCGAGATTGAGGAACAGCTCGAATGAAGCCGTCAGTGGAACATCACGCATTTATGCATCACGGCGTAGAAGAGTTTCAGAGAGAAACGCCAAGGGTTGAGGTTCTCTTAGAGGAAGCCGGCTGCTGCAATAGGCGGCGCACCTCATAAAATGAGCAGGAGGTGCACTGCACAATCGCAAAACAAAATGAGCAGTGACACAAAGGAGTGCACCATAGTGGAGAGGTGCTCATATATTGCGCAAGCTTTTAGATTCACTTTTATTCTTGCTTAGAGACTTTGGTGGCTCAGTGCAAGACTTTGGAATTGTAATTGCTTTCAACTAGGACAAGGCTCCCTCCCACAATAGAGCTAGGACTAATTGGGCGCCCTCAGCTTCCCGTAGTGAAGTTCAAACTTATAAAGAAAACTCCAAGTTGCACTGCGGGTAAATCGAGTGCCCATCTGAGGATAACAAACAGTATGAGCTTTTCTCAAACAATTTGACAATATTTTGACTTACCTTTTAATTGTTCATTGCTGGTTTATGGCCACAACTGCCTTGCAAAACTTAACAAGAATGCTGGGTTATGAATAAAACTTTCGCTTCAAGCAGATCTCGAACCCGTACCTCTCAATTGTTTTGCTTAACCATTCAGGTGCCCAGGTAAATCATATAGTGTTCCGAAGAAGATGCAGATCTAGAAGCTCGACGTCACTTTTGAAGGATCTCATGGATCTAAATCCAACCGGTCCTTCAAAGGTGAGGTGGGGACTCCAGCGCGCTGAGTTTTTACTGATTACTCGAATAAGCGTACGCATTGTCCCTTACATTCGAGATGCTACATACCTCGCCTTCAAATGACCAGAAATTGTGCAATTGCAGAAATTGACGTGGCATTAACGTGGCATCGATTCAAGAACATCTTTGAGCACACGTGATGTCACCTTTTCATCGAGAATTTAGCCACGTGTGCCAATGCCACGTCAATTTCTGCAATTGCACAATTTCTGGTCATTTGAAGGCGAGGGTACATATTCATTCACTATGTAATTACTCGCTGTAATTCTTCTCTCTCGATCGAGAAATAAAGAATTGAATAAAATGAAAGAATTTAGTCCCGGGAAGCCCAAATGACATCCCATTCCATTCAGAATCGTCCTTACATTGTCAGCCTCGTCAAAGGGGACAAAAACAACGATATGAGTAATTGTGAGTCGCGTAGCCCATAGTGTAGCACTTCTTGTGATTATTGCACTAAACAGTAGCGGTCAGAGGTGTTCGCCGAAACAGTTTTTCGTGCTTCCCTTTTTTGCCAGAAAAAATCAGTGGTGACCTCGAAATTTTTCTTTTGAATCTCCTGATTCTTCAAGAATTGAGGACATAAAAACTCTAGGAAACATAGCCTATCAATCTTTGGAAGACGTCGCTCAAGCGAGAAAAAATAATGCACCGAAAGTTTCGAGGAACACTTTTGTCCGCTACTGTATTTTGGGCGCAACTATCGAATGCATCAACATATTCCTCTGCACCTCTTGGACGAACAATTGCAGTGGCTTGGCCATCATCCGACGTGAATGTTTAATCCTGCATATTCTTTATCGTCACCATTAAAGATCGTTTTCATTGCGGGCAAGGCATATATCGCTTACTGCAATAAAATGTCCAGGAAAGCACATCAGCGAATTGAGTGACAGCCGGCTTTTTTCCGACTTGCCGTCGCGCAATTCATCGGGGTAACATACATATTTCATCGCTATGTAATTACTCGCTGTAATTCTTCTCTCTCGATCGAGAAATAAAGAATTGAATAAAATGAAAGAATTTAGTCCCGGGAAAGCCCAAATGACATCCCATCCATTCAGAATCGTCCTTACTGACCGTCAATAGGGAACAAAACAAAACGATGGAGTATTTGAGATCGCGTAGGCGCATAAGTGTAACTTCTTGTGGATTATTGGCCACTAAACAAGTATGCGGTCGGAGGTGTTTCGCGGAAAGTTTTGTGTGCTACCGTTATTTCTGGCCAAAAAATCATAGTAAGTGACTTCGAAATTTTTGTATGAATCGTCCTGATTGTGCAAGAAATTGAGGATAAAAACTACTAGGAAACGATAAATGTTAGGAACAAGATTTTTTGTGCATGGTAAAGTATTTTAGAAGCTGTATTGAGGGGAACCCGCCTGACGAAGGTGCTAAGCACCGAAATATTGCAAACGTTTTGGAAAGCTTTTGAAATTAAATGTTTTGAAGCTTTTTGAAATAAATTTTTGGAGCCTCAATCTGTTGTTTAACATTCAGATCCTTATGAGGCTTCGGGACAGCACCATACTAAGATATTAGAAGCATAGAGCCTAGCAAGCTTGTGAAGACGATCGCATCAAGGGAGAAAAAAATAAGTGCAAACAAAGTTTGCGAGAACACTTTCGACCGCTACGGTAATTTTGGTTGCGCAACTATACGAATTAATCAACATATTTCCTTTTGCTCCTTGGTCGACGAAATTTCGGTGCCTGGCTCATCCATAAGGTGAGATGATTAAATCCAGATTTAATCTTTTATCTCTCACGTTGATGCTCTCGGGTTTTATAGCGGCAAGGCTACGTTCGCTTACTGCAATAAAATATGTCAGAAAGCAATCAACAATTTTATTAACCAGCCGCTTTTCCCGACTGCCGTCGGCAACTGCTATCATGAAAAGGGCAGAAGCCGCATCGTTTCTCCACAGAAAAAGCAAGTATGGAGTACTGAACTTACTCTTATCCTCAACTAATAATCTGGTTATTTCTCATATCCAAATCACTGTACGAAAAGCTTACTCGTGTCTTTGTGATTTCTACAAACACCTGCGCTTGTGTACGGAAGACAAGTGCATGGCGCAAGTGCAGCTAGCCCGCTGTAAAATATTAGCGCCTGTTTGCTGGTAAAATGAAACGGATATAGAAAGAAATCAGTCCGATTGTGGATTTTTTGCACTCCTACTGTTGCTTTCTGATTACATTGGTGTCGCCCACAGGGGTGAGTGGGGAAAGTGGGAGGGGCAGGAATAACCCAGGAAGAAAATGATTCTTTCTAGGGCGCAGTGGGGTCATATGGGGAAAAAGGCAATGAGGAGTAAATGTGTTCGTTTGTTTCGGCCGTTCATTATGCGTCCATTACCGTACCTACTTCCGCCGCGCTTCTCAAATTGTGATGAGTGTGTGGCGCATTCCAAGAGAAGAAATTGATGATTAGTGCGCAGAACTAGTATATTTTTTTCAAAAATTACTGAGGGTATTGTCAAAAATCCTCAGAAATGAATTTCGTGCATGCCGCTGAATGGGCATAAATTTTCCCCGACTTCAGTCATCATTCTCAAAATGTCATCGTGATTTTTCTTCGTAACAAAACGGAACCCAATTACCTCTCGCGACCTTCAATGTCCATGATAATCGCCGAGTTGCGAGTTGTGGCGGAATAAAAGAAATGCTCGGCGCATGGAGGACGACGAACATTGAATCATGATTTTGGTGAGGGTTCATTTTTCTCTTTTCGGTGGAAAAAATGCCTTCCGTATTCTTCTAGATAGAACAAACACGAGGAACACAATAATAAGTTGCGAAAAAAGGTTCTTGGTTTTTCGAGTTGTGGTTGTAAATTATGGGTTTTTTGTTGTTGTTTTTAACCTTCGCTTTACCATATAATTGGTCTACACTTGATTTTAGATGGAACTAGAGATATGAATTAGTGTTGAAAGGATTGCTGTTGCAAATTCATTATCGTGGCTTTGTCTTGCGTCCCAAACGACGCACACTTTTACATCGGCAGAGTACGAAAGGCAAACACTGAGTAAACAAAAACAAACAAACAAGGGAATCAAAGTCAGACCATCCATCATTGCCACCAAAGAAGTAAAAAAAACCTGTGTTATAAAAGGTTATAGTAGCTAGGACATTGAAGAACTTAAAGCAACAGTTCAGGGAGGGTCCGAAAATTTCAATGCCACTACTACTGAGGGATACACGAGCCCTAGTGAAGAACATATGCAGTGGAAATAATAAACGAACTTACCTCAGAAACTCAAAAACAGGGTGGAAAGTCCCTCAAACATGGGTGTTCTTGGGGATTTCCCCAATCCCGCCCCCTTGCCGGCCGTCATTGGACGCGTCGGCAATCGTGCTCGTTTTGGGACCACAGGGAAAATTGATTGAAAAATGGAGCGCGTTTACAGCGGGCACGTTCAGACAACTCGTCCAACGTGCGTCTTTATCCATTGCTGAGCGGCAGAGGGAGAGTACCTGTCTAAGACCCTCCCCGACGTTTTTTTCCAGTTTTTCATACATTAATCGTCTGGTTTTCATCTACAACTTCATTATTGGTGGTTTTTTCCCGCGAAACCACGTATAATGTTGTCCTAATGGAATCGCAGGGGGGGGGGGTGAACTGTTGCTTGCCGGGAGGTAGGAGGCCACAAAGAGTGGAATCCACAGCGAGCACCTGCACCGTCGGCAATGATGCCCTTAAAGGCAAACCCCGGACTAAAGCTGCTGTATAAGAGCACACCATAGTGATACCCTGTGAAGTACTGATATAGTCAAGCAAAGAGCAGGGGCCAGCTAGTAGGGAAAGCGCTTAAAATTAGGGTTTCAACGCATTTGTAAGATTGGATTGAGTTACCGACTGACGGCTGACAAACGACTAGAGAAGTCAGACGGGAGACTATTTCGTTCGAAGAGCCGCGCTGATCTCCACATCAATGGTAGGTGGGTGGGGAAGCGTTGCAATAAGGGCCGATGGTTGCAGGCATCCTTAAGATTAGCGCCTTAACCACGCATTTTGTGCGGTGGGTGTGGTACGCCTTCTGCAAGGAAGGACAACTGTAACAACTTCCTCGCAAGCCCCATCCCTCCACTAGTTGGGCTAATCCGGCGCTTGCCTTCATAGTGGCCAAGTAGCCCGTTTAGGAAGTGTCGGAACTTGAGCACCGACAGCCTCGTGGATCCGGCAAGTCAGGTGAGAGCGAGATTCCAAGCCTAGCAGGACCTAAGAAGGAAGAAAGCCTCCTCAAAAGCCGGGGTGAGATTTTCGGATACTCTAAATTAAATAAGTATGATCACTAAATAACAATATTGATTTTAGAAGGCAGTCTATTAGTTGAGGATTCTGGTCTCCTACGGCCTGTGAGTTGAGCCGTTCACTTGAAAGAAAGGGAAACAAAGAGAAATCTTCCTTTGACCACTCTATATTGGCAACACTGCTGATAGTACTCCCTGCGTGATTCATTGTAAAAATTTGAACAAGTCCATTCTGAACAGGAATTCCTTACCGACTGCAAAATCTATTGTGATACCGTAGACCAGAATGAGCCTCGAGCTATAACTGAGCTCGAAGTTGACAAATTTCCCCTCAGGATATGCCATGCACTGACTTTCCACTCAGAACCACAGCAGCTTTTTGATGCGATTTGGAGCATGCAATGACTTATGGAAGCTGGTTAGTATTTTTCGTTTTTTTTCACCATCAATTCGGCCCCATCTGAAGGCCTTCGAATACAAGAGTGTCTGTGGTCTGAATGGGAAACAATTCACGATTTACTCGCAAGCTGTGCGCAATTTGAGCTAGGCTGTTGTGCCGCTACACCACCTATGTCTACTTGAGCTTAGGTTTGCTAGAATCCGGAAAGTAGCAGTGTTACCATGTCCAAGTGCATCTTGAACTTACATTAATTTTTTATCACGCTCGGAGTTGACGCTGAGGGTGAAGCCACTTATCCAGAATCCCTGAACAAGTCTAACGTCGCCTATGGAAGCCTTATCTGTCTGGATGAAGCCACTTATAAGTTGAGATGTTACTTTACTTCCGCTGATTGGGACAAAAAACTCTTGAATCCGTTGCTAGGAATTCATTCAAAAACCCTATTCTGCACCTGCACGCAATAAATGTTGTGCAGAGTCTGTTATACGGGGTTGTTCTTCCTTATGTTAAGGCAAAGACAAAGGGGATGGTGGTGACTCTGCCGATGCGCTCTATCGGTTTCTACCATTAGCTAGCGAATCTTTAGCAAAAACATCCTCTTTATGCTTGATCTACAACTAACTAGCGCTCTTGTGTGGCAGTTGGCTGACCCGCTCGAACGGTGGAACCGTCAGCCTCTGAAGACGACGATTCAGTCGAAACGAATCTGAATAAAACTTCCACCAAACAACTTCGTACGGCACAAAAGAAAATGATTTATGATTTCTTCCTTCTTATAGCTATTTATAGATCCAGAACAAGTAAAACTTTCATTTATTTCAGTACATTAATGAGTCTGAGCAATATCACGAACCATTGAACGAAAACATCTCGTAGGTATAGAAGTGAACAACCTTGAAGTGATTGTGATTCAGTACACTCTAACACTCTAACAGGACTGACAGGAAGCAAAGTTTCTCAGACGGCTTTCAGACATGTGGTCCTATGCGCATTCGCCCTAAACGCCTAGGTACGCTCAAGCTGCGCTCACGACGCGGTCGATACTGCAGGACTGATTGACGATCGCGGAGATCTGTGGTGAAGAAGGTGTGTGTGAGAAGCTGTGCAGCTGACCAACGCCAACTCGATTCCAGACAAACTTGACACTTGAACAAGTCGATCAGCGTCGGATTTGTGGTGTGCACTGAAAGTGGATATTTTAACCCGAACGGTGCTCATTTTTTTAGAGGGGACATTCAAAACAGGGCCGATGGTAGGTGATACTAGGGCTGAGTCCAAAGGAGGAGAGAAACGCCAGAGAGCATAAATTGCTCAAATAATCCTCCAGAATCCCTTCTTCCTAAGCATTTTCCCTTCCCCCCCCCTCCTTCCAAGGACATCAGCGCTCGAACCTATGTCTTCTTAGGAACTGGCAGAAAAAGTTCTCCTCATGCTAACTCTTTAGCGTACCCCAGCTATTCTGTCCTTCCGAGGGCTTGCAATGTTATTGGACTCAATTCTTCACCGACGCTTCAATCCTCCAACGGGGCCATGTGTCGAAAGATGAGCTTCCCCCCTCGTCAGCGTCGCGCATGCGTGTTCCATGGATGGCCAAGTCTGCTCCGACGGAGTGCCCAGCACCGAGAAAATCCGAGAGATTTGCTCCAAATCGCTATGACCCTGAATACGGTGGAATGCCGTCGGTTTATGTAAGCGTTGGTAAAACGGAGCAGTGGCTAAGTGGAGCACGCATCGGCATGAGTTTATGGGAATACCCTGTTCGGAAACAAGTTCTCCTCGCATTGTTTCTAACTTCTCTCTAAAGAACGTAGTTCAAAAACGTGTTATATGTGACACGATCTACGAAAAAGATAATAGAAGACATAGGGAAATGAAGAGAAAGTAACGCCACCGTGCTCTTCAGCACTTCAAGCCTGCCCTGGCTAGCTAAGTCTTATATTCTTGAATAGCTGGTAGAGCGGTACTGGGCTCATTTTGAAAAAATAGAGAAACAGATAGTGGCTAAAGCATCTCACAGGGGGGAGCCAACTTGATGACTTCGCAATCTTCTACAAAATTTGAATGCAGGGTGAGTTTCAGCGATTGAAAAAGACTATTCCCTTCAGTATCAGCCTACTGTGGGCGCTAAGCGTTTCGCTAAACTACTCGATTACAGAGACCTTCACCTCCAACAACTCTTGGAAATGCGCCAATTGCAATCCATAATTCATCATGTAGAAATTCTGCGCAATAAGTCGTCCCTTCAATGTCTATGTTGCCTACGGCCGGCGCTACGGCAGATTTTCGACCTACACTAATACGAGCTTTCTTTGGGACATCACAAGGATGCTGAGTACGGGGAAAACTTTCGCCCACGAGGGGAATCGAGCTTGCACCTCTAGTCTTTTACGCGGCGTGTAGGGGGTGTATCGATTTACGCCATCGGGTACCATTTGACCTCAGACGCATTTTTCGTGGGCATTTACCATTGCTTGATAGCGCTTGGGACAACTACACAGAAAACACGGACCGAGTTTGCCGCAGCACAGTTTTTGTATATTTATTTCCATGCGCGGCTAAGCCTTTCTTCAGAATCCCAGGTATTCATCTGGTGCGGTGTCTTCCAGTCCAAACTAATAAGGTTGCTCTACGGGGCATAGCTCAATGTTCTTCAGAAATGCCTAATGAAACGGCGGTCGAAAAAAAGCCCAATAACCGATGGGGCTAAATGCGGCATTTGCTGTGTTAGTGAATTGCGTGGCTCGTTGACTCATTCAAGTGGAGCAGCAAGCCATTTACGTAATTCGTCTGACGTGATAATAGCTGAACAGAATAATGACGGAGAAATCAATGCCACTGGCCGGTAAATGGGCGCCACGAGTCAACAACACGACTCTTGATGGACACCGAATGTAGACAGCCCGAGGGCCAGCCTCCCTAACTCGGGAGTTGTAGCCGAGTCACAGAACGGTTTTCTGTGGTGAGTATTCTATTCAAAATTAAAACTGCAAAAGTACTCACAGAAAATTACTGGACAAGGTTGCATAGGTGGATTAGGAAAAGTCTCCAGAAGGACACCACCCGTAAGGCTTACCGCATAGCCAACCCCTAAGCTCTTCGTAAACCCTTCCACATGAGGGTTCAGCGCTCCAGAAGTTGTGTTGAATTTAGGTGCTATTAAAAGAAAGTTTGAGACTACCCAAGCCTGCGCGTCCAGGCTTCAGAGGTGTGAATACACTATCCGCCTAGGTAGCACAAAGGAATGTCAAACAAAATGTGTTTATTCTTCAGTATGCGGTGTTTTGGTGGGGTATTACCAGATCTTTAATCTGCAAGCTCGTCACTTATGTTTGAGATCCGCGCTTCAAGACAAACCAGATTTCAGGACGGATTCAACCCTTGCATGAGGGCGTTACCCAAGCTTCTCTCCTCACCCCAGCATGGCTTATCACTGATGATTCCTCAGAATGGGTAGGATAAACTACAAGTCTCTTGCACATCCAAGAGAAAGAGCTTCTTGGGAGGTGAAACCGATCACTTGGACTGGACTGCGTCTTGCGATTGGCTTCTCTCTACTGCGCAGTATAGTCTAACAAAGGGAAAAAGCATAGTATCATTGCGTTGTGTCGATAGCGCCTGCGTGCACGGCTTTTCCTGTGCAATAAACAAAACAAATCATCCCGCTCCAATAATCGCTAGCCAAGTATAAGCAAATCAAGTACGCCTCAACGACGTCATGCTACAAGTAGTAGGTACAGAAATCGATGATGAGACTCACTGGAAAAAGTGCCGACCCATTCACGAACTCTGCCAGAATACAGCCAAGCGCCCATATATCCACTGATGGAGTATATTTCCTGCAAATGGGATTGTTACATAACCTTTAAGACTTATCCGGTAGTTTAAACGAAAGGGTATACCGACTGCCGAAGAGAAGTTCTGGGGCGCGGTATTGACGAGTTGCAACCTGAAAGAGTCAGTTCTAAAAGAATTCTTCAAGATAAAGCTGCTGATCGTAAGATTAGTGTGTACATCAAGAGGAGGAAAATGCTATATGGTGCTCCTTTACGCTCAGTGCTGCGTCACCGACGTCAATTCTCTGCTCTGCTTCTCTGCTGAAGAGCTAGAGTCTGCGGCTAGGATCCGACGGCAAGGGTTCGCCAGTCGGTGGGCGTGGACAACCACGAAGGAAATTTACAGCCATGGGTAAGGTCCTGTTGACCTGCTAGTAACGCTCCTTTCGTATCAAAACGCGCCTTGACCAGCTTCTCCAGAAGACCTGCCTTTTTTAATAGCAGATATACCCCCTCCCCACATTTTTATCAGTTGATCCTGCCCACTGCCTTTGACTTTTGTTGCGCAAGTTGCAACAGGGGTTTTGAATCCATAGCTTTCCATGAAGCTTTAGATCTGTTGGACATTTTTATAGTGATTGTATTACATAGTCCCATTTGTTATCTTATTAGAAAAAATTTCCCCGCTAACCTACTTGTATTTGAGCGAAGAACTATCAGAAAGCCCACCAAAAAGGGAATTCTTTGATATGTATATGAATAATAGATGGTATTAGAGGAAATAATTCGCAGTCTGTATATAAAAAAATGTATCAGAAGAAGAGTCGGAATTCGAATTTGAGCTTGAGACAATGAGGAAAATTCAATAGAAAAAATGGTATTGAAGAACGTACAGTGAGAAACA
>MU894065.1:0-16439 GCA_036418205.1 Ostertagia ostertagi
TCAAGAGCTTCATAGGAGGTTTGCATTGTTTCTTTTTCATGTTCAGTCAACTCGGCAGCGTCAATCCTCGCGTTTATTTAGCGTACTAGAACGGTTCCGGCGAAAATGACAGTTAAATTCACTCCCAGCGACGGAGTGGACTTGTAAATTACGGCACTTATCTAGAACAGCAGCGAAAAGCACCGATACAAACTTCACGTCAGATCAATCCTCGCGATTAGTCACCCTCGTGGAATGTTC
Source organism: Ostertagia ostertagi (assembly GCA_036418205.1). NCBI lineage: Eukaryota > Metazoa > Nematoda > Chromadorea > Rhabditida > Trichostrongylidae > Ostertagia > Ostertagia ostertagi. Next base: position 241 of record MU894065.1, read on the forward strand.
GCAACATTCAGGGCCGTTCTAGAATGATTTCAGAGAAGTCTGCGCCATATACTCGAAAGGAGGGGTGTCCAAACTATCACAAATGAACACGCTGTTGCTGTAAAACAGGGAGGTGGGTGGTGATTATATCCTCGAAATTGTGTCGGGATCTGTGAGCGGAATGTCTGGATGCTATCAATTCTCAACTGCGAGTTCAAATACAAATAATGCTATTATTCAGAAGACGATGCTGTTCAAAAGGTCAACATACCAACTGAGAAGAAAAAAGTGATGTTGGTCATTACTATTGGGACATGGAGAACAGGTCGTTCAAGGCACGAAGGATTGCTCGCCCGAATGAAATTTGAGCTGGTGAACGCTGCAGCGGTAAAGAAAAACCGAAGGAATCTGCCTAAAACCCATGAAACGAGAAACCTTCTTGACCCATCGATTTCCAAGCTGGAGGAGGTTCAGCGATAGCCGCCGTCATCAACGTGGACGTACATATTACTCTGCCTTTCTACCAAAAGGGCTACAGTTCGACGGCGAGAAGCGACTTGCTGAGACAGCCTACCAGAGGGTGGCCAGAGATTCGAAGGCGCCAAAAGGGATAGAAGAAGTCCTGCCACTTTGCTACGGGCGTGCCCTCTGTCGCAGGAGCGCCGCATTTCGTTCCCATATTAGAGACCCAGCCTCCTTTCACAGGGCTGATTCCCCCACCCCCAACATCCCTAACCCCTGCCTTTAAGGTCATCATGCGCACCAACACATCGGCACTCTACTGATATTAAGCAACCTGACAACAACAGCAACAGCGGCAACGATCCGAGACCTGAATGTGCATAATTTGTCAGTAGCATTATTTATTGCAGCCAATTCAAATCCGAATGGCTCCATGTAGTTGGCCGTCAAGTCTGCAAGCCTAAAAGCTCGCTGCATTTTAAGATCAGGGCTTACTTAATGCTCAGATTTACGTGTTGGGCAAAAATGACTAGTTTCGGCTGCTTAGAAGCCCCTCATCACAGATGTTGCAAATGATGTCATATCGAGGTCGGTTTTCTATTATTGGAAACAAGTTTTCCACAGCTTCTAAGAAGTAACCTGAGGCAAATATATCAGTCCAAAGATGGTGGAGCCTTATGGGCGTATGCGCAAGTGATATCTGAGAAGTGAAATGCTTTACACACACATAAGTGCCAGCGATTACGAAAGGTGAAAAGTAGGGGGTCTCTCATTATCGCACGTTTACTCTCCGATTTTTAAGGTTCCCATGCCCTTGCAAGCCTAGGAAAACGGCGAAAGTCAACGTGCGAATGAGAAGGACTCTTGCCACATTTCCACGCTCTCGAATCGTTGACGCATCGCTCGTCGAAGAATCGCTGGCGCATCGCTCGTCCCTCTACATCCCCACACTCCTCCCCCATCCGGTTTGCGAATTAAATCAAAGTCAATGAATTGCAAGTGAAGTAGTGCGTCAAAACAGCTAGAGAGCGAGGATAGGAAAGCCTCAAATATGGTGATGAAGGGTGGTCGGCAATCGGCACTCAGGAAAGCTTTATCGAAGTACGTATGGCATGAACAGTTTGATAGGTTTCCTTATGAACCGCACGTGACTAACTTTCAGTTTGAATTTGAATGAGAAAGGCTGGAAAGTCCGAAAAATTCGATTGGGGAATATGAACAATAAGGAGAGAAGAATGAAAAATGGAATAAAAAAGAAAGACGCGAAAATTCTTTCGATGCTCAGGACTCAAGAATCACAGAATTCTTTGAAGAGGTGTGAAATAAATAGTACTTCGTGCAATCTCGCCTGTTTGCGGAAGGCTTTCCAGCTCTCAAGATAACAGGCTGTCCATTACAGTGAAAAAGTAATCGTAACAAGGTGTCAAGATACACCAAAAACTTCAGCACATGTGTCCAGCATGTCATGCCATCATAAAATGGCCGACTCATCCCTGCAAAGTGCTCGCCACCTATTCCCCAGGCGGCTGCCACAGAGCTATTGAATAAGGCTACGACCAAATTAAGCTCTTTTCCAGCGATGCCACTCTTTCGGAATCGAATACAGCTCCCTAAAGATGATGCTTACGATCATTATGCTCGAATAGACTCGCGGACACATCGCCCCAAAATCCGGCATCTATAAGCAGTTGATGATAGCCACAATGTCACTGTAATAAAGTCGCAACTGCAACTGTTCTTCTTATCGACCGGATATTGTTTTGTTTACCGCTGTAAATAAGTACTCTTATAGACGTATTAAATAAATAATAAATAAATAAATAATCAATAATAATAAATAAATTCAATTAAATAAATAAATAAATAATATGTTGGATCGAAGTATAAGAATCAAGAACCGAGGGACTCTCTAAACGACTTAAACACACTCTACCGAACCTGCTTCAGTGAGAAACGAACGTATCACTTTCAAAACCTTCGGATGATATCGAATGAGCACCGCCATCGTGCCGTCCCCTTGACCATTAAAGAGAAATATCGATTATCGGTGTTTCTATTATTCAGATTTACTTGGAGGCCGCCGTCACTTGTGGTGCATGGCGTGCACCCAACGCGCTTCTCATTTCTTGAAAGGGGGGTTTGTACACGGACCGAAGAGCGGCTACAGTAAGAAACGATCCTAAATGGCTTCCTCAGGCTCCGAAGAAGGTGAAAGCACCGAAACGTCAGGCTAATAAACAACTTTCTATGATATCAAATAAAACCGCTATTGTGACCATCCCCTTCGCGGAATTCGTGAAAGACAAAAATCGAGATAATTCGGATGTTCATGGAAGAGAAAGATGAGTAGCGGAGAAGGAAGAGGAGTGTCCAAGTTGGCGAAAGTTAGCCCTTTGGCCCTCTCGTCACAGAAGGCGCGCTATCAACGGCGTGATAAGGCGAATGAAACGTTCCAGAGTACTGGTTTAACGACTTAAGCAGCAACTTCCTGGCATGACGCCAGTGTTTACCTTCTTCCAAATGGCCTGTACAGGGGCCAATGAGAAAAATAATCCCCTTCAGATTCAAAACGAAATATAATAAATTGCAAGTTGCTAAATTCAAGATGATCGCAACTGAAAATTGAATAGCACATTCAAATCTATCAGAAAACTTCATATTAGTCTTCTATCCCGACGGCATCAGAAGTTCCTCCGATGGGAACATGGGGTACGGTACGAGCTTAGAGAGGTCTTTCACGGACCGAGGGACAGGACCCATGCGAAACTTTCTTGACCAGTCCCCCCCCACTTTGTGATAGTGTTTAACGCGTTCAGTCCCAAAGGCAATAGACCTCAGAAGGATCCCGTCTAATGTACTTCACCTCTTCTTTTTGGTTTTTCTTCACAGTTGCACCGTTTGACCCCTCTTATTTCACGGTGTAGTCGACGTATCGCATAAGCCTTCAACTTTAATTATATTCGAGCTTTGTTAGGACGAATGTATTGCGGCAACTTAAAAGATACCCTAGCGATACAGTGGGGCTCTTGCACACGAATGTGAATGTATCGGTCCAGCCGGCAGTGAAGAAAAAAGGAAAAGAATCCGTCGAAAACGCTCAGGTTAAGGGCTCACTCACCTTCCTAATCGGCTGTGCTAAGGGAATGAGAGACTAAGCGCGGAGAGGAGAGTATGGGGCGAGAGAGCGCTACAGATGAGAGAGCGCCAGACAACAGCCTGATAAGAGAAAAAGTCTGCAGCTTCAGCAGCTTACTTTGCAAGGCCCAAGCGCTCTTGTCGGTTGGTTTCCGTGCACGGGAACGCCACATTTGTGATTGTCCTCTAGGGGTCTATACTACAGACCGAAGGAAGCGTTCACACGACCTCTGCCTGGGTTGTGCCTTTATTAGTGAAAGCTCTAGTACTGCCTAATTTGTGTGAACTTTCTTACTTTAGCCAGAACTGACTGTTTGGCGGGCCCTTTTTTTTTCAAAAAAAAAAAACCCGCCTAACACTAGCATGAGTTATGGGAGGAATGCCTCGCAGCACCAGTCTTTCTACAAGATTTTTATCACCAATTATCATGATAGAAATTCGTTAGGACAGCGCTACTCAGGCCACACATATAGAACAGAATGTTACTCATAAGAGTATAAGTAGTATTAATATAGATAATAAAATAATATAGATATAACGCGATAATAGTTAAAAATAAATGTCGAAAAAGCTTGAAGCACATGAAAGCGAAAAGTCTGCGAAAAAGCAAAAAAAAGAATAGTAAAAAACCATGTTGTCGCTAAAACACGCAGGCGCGACAGACAGGTGAGCTCCATGATAATGTTAGTTTGCTTTGAAACACACGCGATTCTTTCCATTATGCGTATTAGCCACGAAATAAAAAGTATAATGATATCTTCTATTATATAAAGCGCTAACTTTGTGTGTCGGTTTGTGTATCTGTATGTGTGTGTGTGTGTGTGTGTGCGTGTGTATGTATGTGTGTCCGTCCGCAAAATGAAGTGAGTGAGAAGGAAGCTCATGGGATAAACAAACCGCTAACAAATCGGGTAGCTTACAGGATTTGAGATATCAATGTTTTGTAGCAGGATAGTTGTGATAACACTCTTAGGGCTATATAAACACCTGCTTAGCACACTTCCGTTCATTCCACATGGTGCTGCAGTGGCAGCTGGAGGGCAGTGGAGAGAGGAAGGGAGGATGAGGAAGGGAAGCGAAAAATCTACCGTCATATCATGATTGTGTCCAGGGTCAAGCGAGGCGTTGAGGAAAATTTGGAAATACGACCCCCCCCCCCACCACCCTCCGCCGGAGGCCGAAGTCCATGAAACAACCCTCTTCAAAAGCCGAACTATGAAAAGGTTGAAAAGCTTGTTTAATTCTCCCCCAAAACTGCTCATAAAAAAGCCCTGCTACCCCACCGCCCACAAAAAAATTCGTTTAAGAAGTACAAAAGTGAAAAAGTCAAAGAATAATCATTATTGATGAGTCCTACCAAACGAGCAAACGAGAAACAGACCAGAAAACGACAAACTAGCCACTAAAAATGGCATACTATGACAACATATCTTCTTTATTTATTTCCTCCACAAGACTTACCAAATTCTAGTACTACACAGATTGTGGTTCTCAATTTGCACGTAGCCCTTCAGTTGAAAGAAGCTTTTTAACCGCCTTCGCCAGCTGTGTGTTGACTGGACTTTGGCGTTGACCGTGGAGCAGCTTATTTACTATTGAAATTTGAACAAATATTCAAATGATTATAACTTTCTTCAAATATGACGAATTTTCAATCTGAAAGCAGATTTGGAAGTTTTGTGAAGAGCTTTTTCTAATCAGTAGAAATTACAAAAAGTTATAAGAAATAACAAATTTAGGTCAATTAACGAGGAAAATTCGAGATGAGCACGAGTTTTTACACTTTCCGGAGCAATAACTTGCTTCATTTCCGTCAAATTCAAAAAGTTGATACGTCATACAAAACTAGAAGATTTTCTCTATCAAACGGTTGCTAAAGCAGCTTTATACGTCCAGTATTCAAAAAATGGCCACGTTGAGGATTTTTGCAAAATTAACGAGGAAAATTTGTGATGAGTGCGAGTTTTTTTATTTCCAAAGCCATAACTCCGTTCAAACTCATCCAATCCAAAAGTAATACGCCATCATAAACTAGAAGATTTGCTCTATCAAATGCTTACTAGAACTGCTCCAAACGTCCAGTATTAAAAAAACGGCTACGTTGAGGATTTTCGCACGAGTACCGCCGAAAGGTACTTTTTCGCTACATTGGCACTATTTCAACGGCTGTATATCCTTTTAAGGGCGTATGTACTAAAGTAAGAGCAGATTTGGAATCACTGCTTTTCTCTTTCTAAGAAAAGTGATTGATTAGCGTTTCTCAACTTTAAAGGTTACATGTTTATAAATTTAACCCTGAAGAGTCCGTTAACGCAGTGTTGAATGGTGTACACCTCCCTGTAAATGCGCACGGACACTTTCAGAATTCTCTCGATTGTTCCTGAATTGAGGTTGTTTGTCCAAGGAGCCGTAGTTGAAGCGCGCGCAACAACTAGACCCTTTCTCGGATGCGCCGTGTACCTCACATCCCTTCAGATTCGGGGTCTTACTTGAAAGATGAAATATCTCTTGGAAAGCGTGCGAAATTCAGATTCTTTAACTTGTGTGGTGATAAAACACTGAAGTAACTAAGAATTACCGGACGCCTCAGAATCACGAAAATTTTGTGTGGGTGAAATATCATTTTCATTGGAAATCCTCTGGCCTGGCATCGACTCATCCTTGATGTTTGTCCTCCGACGGTGATGATCCCACTGCACCAAAATGGCTCGATCTCTTCCACCCAGCGGGCCGATACGACCCCCCCCCCCTGCGACGTGTCGAGGATTCCTCAACGCACGCTTGACCCTGATTGTGTCCCTTCTACTGTATGAAACACCATTGTGTTGCATACGCGTCACTTCCAGGAGGTGTTGGTGTCACAGGAGGAAGGGACCATAGCGGAGGATAGAAAGCTTGCGCAGGAAAGGAAGGTCCCGGCGGTTGACGGGGGACTAATCTGGTATTAAATAATAATTAGTACATTGTATTACTTATAGTATTGTATTGGATCTGTTGTCCAGTGGAGGAGGAGAGGAACGACGTATATTTAATTGCTCACCAAGGAAACGTGTCAAAGTTGCCAACGCTTCATGCAGCGCAACAAAATTCATTCAACTGGTAAAACAGCCTAACTTTTCAGATAAAAAACAGTTCACAAAATTGAATCATTTCATACAGCCAGAACCCAAGTTAGCGAGAGACTCAATTTATTACACACTTGTTCGGGTTTTTTTTTTCGATGACGTTACCTATTCCATATTGTTTCGTTCTGTTTTCGTTGACCTAATTAGCTATAATATGAGGTTGCTTTAAAGCCTAAGCAGATATAATATGAGGTCGCGAGGAATGTACTCGTGCTTTCGACTTGAATTTCCAATGCATGCATTTCGGCTCATTCAGAAGATTTTTGATTGGAGCGAAAACAAACCTACGGGTTGAATTAGCCCGGTCGCGGAGAATACTGGAGCTCTAGAGACGATCCTCCCGGCGAAGGTCGTTTCAGCATTATTATTATCTTATTTTATTTATTTATTTATTTATCTTTGCACTCATTGGTGCGCTATGACAACAACAGAGTGGGTTAGTTCTGATAGAATGATCGAGATCAAAAAGAAAACAAAAACAAAACAAGATATCTCTAAAATAAGCCTAACTCGAAATGTTCCCTCAGTCTATGGGCCGACGGCGCAGTGGGGACCAGTAAAACATTCGGGTTTCAACGATAACTCTTCAGGAAGTTATCCAGCGTCATCGAGAAGTGCAAGGTTATGACAAAAGGCTACCGTTAAGATGCGTTAGCCCAGCCGCATAAGTCTAGACCAGCTGCGATTTAACTTTGCAGAGCTGATTGATGTCGATGTGCGTGCCGAGCTACTGTCAGGGGTGAGTCTTTATTCCTTGATATAGCAGGAGTGCTGTGGAATTGTGCTAGAAATTCTATGGGAATTTCGGCATTTGCAGTCAAAAGTATTTTCTGTGCTGACAGCTTCTACTGGTTCGAAGAGCTAGATCAACCGTGACGTTGTGGAGGTACCTCACCTTCTTCAGTACAGGTTTCAGTTTTGCAAAAATTGTGGAGCCTGTGGTGGTCGATCATACGCGAAGATTCATACCTAGAAGAGAATCTGCTTTTTCCCGCACGTTACAAAAGGGTAGAAAAGCAGGTCATTTTTATTGCATAAAACGAGCTAGAAAGTGAGGGATGACCTTCGGAATGGTACGTTGTCGCGGTCCGCCATAATTAGATTTGTTGGGTTTTCCAGCTCTTTCTGTATACCAGGAAATAAAGAGCATTGAAGTTATACGAGTTTAGCAGGGAACCCTCTCAGTAGTCCTGGGCAAGCAGGCTTCAACCAGTAACTTTCAGGCTAATCGTTGGCATAGTCCAACATCCGACCATAACCTTCATGATCTTTAGGTCTCTCGCTATCCTTACAAAAGCTTTTTCTTTTTTTTCTTTTTCTTTTCACTCAAAAGGCGCGGCTCCCGTAAGGGCAGCTTTACACTTGGCGGTGGCAAACACATGCCTGAAGAAGGTGTTAAACACCGAAATATCGCGGAGGATTTCAAAAGGATTCTTTTTCAAATAGCTTTTTGCTCTTTTGAAACTTTTGAGTTTTTGGAATTTTCGAATTTTGAACTTTTGGAATTCTTTTGAAATAAAATTTTGGTGCCTCTCTGTGTGATACAATATTAAAGCTTTTTCACGCATTGTTTCGGATCACTCGCAGTTAAGCCAAGTACATCTATAATATCTTGACCCGATACCGCTCCTTACGGGCTTAATTTTATCTAGAAAAAGAAAACTATGCAAACTTGCTCTCCGAGTAAACCGTATTCGAGGCTTCAAAAAGTGATAACAAATGATAAAGAGTCAAAGCCGACCACGTTCAAGATAGCAAAAGAAAGACTCTTCAAAACGCGTATGAAGCAGGTGGCAGAGCTTGCCTTAGAAGCCAGACCAAATAAAGATTCCATAAAATGAAAACCTGAAAGCGCAAGAACTTTCTTCACGATCTAATAAATACATAGCCGATCAGCCCGAACAACTACAAAGCATGCTCCCCCTTATTCCAACATCTGTTCGAATTTTTTCCCTTTAGTGACTCGCTTGCAAGCTTGAGCATATGGAACTGATTCAGACACGAAAGTTGCAACAGCATCTCCCCATCAAGAGAACAGACAGGCGCCCAATATTACTAAAAAAGGTGGGACCGAGCATGTCGGCGATCCAGCGATCCGCGTTTGGATGCGCCACGGATCCCACGCTCAGTTTGAGAATCGCCGGGTTCGCAATTCAGAAAAGCTTTTGCCGTATAAAAAGACTAGCAGCAGCCTATGGATGTACCATATCATTGTGCTTACGCCTCCACTCAACTTGTATCAATAACGGCCCTGCGCGGACGGAAGGTTCGGTTGCCTTTAAACGACGTACGACCCAGGACTTGATCTCTGGACCGCTATAACGATGCAATCACTTTTCCACACACTTATTCCAAGCCGTCAATGACGGCATTTCAAGTGAACAAAAACGAATGTCTCCAGACCCGCCTGGTTCGATATAGTAAGCTAACAAGTTGCTGCCTGAGGCCACAAACATCACTACGAACAGGAAAGGCTAACAGGCACCTGACTGAATAACCACACGAAATGTATCTCCAATCCAAGAACAACAACTTTGTCCTCTGACCACCAGATGAACTTAACGAAGAGAAATTGGCTGCACTTTTGCCTTCAATTGCTGGCTAAGCGATTCGGAAATTAGCTTAGAAAATAGGCCGGCCGAGGCGAAACAGTTGCTGGAGCACTTGAAATTGAGGCGAAAAGGTGCAAAAGGACGACCCAAGGGCGTTAGCTTCAACAATACCCTAACCAATTCCTAAATTGGTAACAAGGGTATTTAAGGGATCTCCCGTAAATCTTCTCCCTTCCCCCATGCAGGACTTCGTACCAATTTGAATCCCACGCATCCATCGAACACCCTCTGTCTGCGCGCATCGTGGGGCATTCCCTTCGACAACGGTCATGGGTTGCGATGAAGGCTCACTTTCTGGAACACCTAATATGTGAATTTTTCTGAAGAGGAATCGAAAACTGCGAATTAGCCGAGCAGAAATCATTAGGAAAGGTAGATCTAGAAGATTCCAAAAACCTAGTTTCTAAAAGGCTTATTCTTGGCAAAATAAGGGGGACCTGAAACTTCTCGGTACGGACCTTCTATATATCCACATGGTGCCATGCTTGGGCAAGCTACCATTCAATTTGCATCCCAGACCAAAGCGTCAGAACTGCGGTAAGCTTCGCGGACGAGTGAAATTGAGAACTGGTTCATCGGGTAAACCAGTTCATCGAACTTCTCTATTCAGCTGCCGACCAGAAACCCTGCCTACCTTATCTGATTATTTCGAGGATATCCCCAAAACAAATTCATCGTTAAACGTGTATTACCACCTATAACTTTTCTAAGAAAAATTGTCGGCTAACAGGGTTCGAAGCCAAAACGGCATTCCCATAAATATTTCACAGAATACCTTGATTGCTCTTCCCGCATTCAAATTATGCAAGTTCAGGAAAAGAAAAATGCAGAAAACCCGAAAGGATGCGATGGAAACTTTTAAGTCGAGAGCAAATTTAATTACTGAACAGCCGAAACACCGAATGAAAAGCTCATTGGGTAGCACAAATGGAAAACAGAAGTGCAGATCGAAAGCCGAGTGGCACTACCAATCCGCCAGGGAGAACATCTGATGCGATCTGAATCACACTTGCGAAAGGTTCTTTTTTGGTTCGATAGTTTATTCTAGATGCACGGAGAATAACTCTGAGAGTTCCATGCGGGCACTGAAACCGAAGAATAGCGAAAATCACAGTGAAACACTTACGTAAGCAGGGTCAGTCCGTTAAATTTATCCTAAGGGGCTCACCCCCTTGATTTTAAGGGATGGGTTAAGTATTTGTGCGACTTCACGGGGGTGTTGTGACTTGGCAGAATAAACAGAGGACGGAAATATTGCTTACATTTGCTACTTCCGGAGCTGCACCTTCCCTGCCAGATCGACGCCAGTTGTGGAGAAATTTCGGGGGGCGGGCTTGGAGTGTGTCAGGTGATGCCAGGTTTCAAGACGCTATCGACAGATGCAAAGGGAATCATATGAGGGACATCCAAGGGGGCCGTAAAAACTCATAAAATTACATCTCAAACGGACGGCTGACCCCGTCTTGCGGCGGGGGACAGCTGCCACAATTACACTGCGTCAATCTTCCAGACGATTAAGCGCTATTCTATCTTAGCACGGAAGGGAAATGAGGATTGTGACGTGTATCCGAGCAACGCATCAACGAGGGCGAGTCGAATCCCTTTCTGATCATGTTCAGGGTAATGGCGCCACTTAAAGCTTCCCACATGAGACTATAAGAAGTGATTGAAAGTATCCGTTTGTGATTCCACTATGGACCATCATCCATGGGGGCAGGGGTCAACCCTATGTTGCTACAAGTAGCAACGGGGGTCGTATTTTGGTGAGTTTGTAGAGGGGGGTCGTACTTGCTTCGGTTGTAAGAAGTGGCATGTGATGAGTGGGGAGCGGATCGGGGGGAAATTTGCTGTTTCTGTTTCGGAGCGCGATGATGATACCCTCCTCCTTTTCTGGCGTTAAAATTGATTTGATAAAGGGGGTCTCAAGAACATATCGATTGAGGAGTGGGGTCGTAAAATTAAGTTCTGAAATAGTCAACGATAGGGACGAATCTGGCTCACGTTCTTGCCTGTTGACGAAGAATGGCAGTGGTCGCAGCGGTTGCAGCGGTCATGCGAAGGCATTACTCCTGTGCCGCGCATTTCTAAATCGCGCGACATACCAACCACGGTGATTGGGGGTCCTGCTACCTCAACCAATAGAGAAAATTTTTCTAAGCCATTCAGTCATGACCCGTGCCTTTAAGAAGTAAGTATCGTGAAGTCTCAGAAATTGTGCGAAAGACGATGCACAGGAACAGTACGTTATGTGGTAAAAGTCTGCAATCTTTCGGTATCGAGTCTGCAGCAAAAAATATAGTACGGAAGAAACATCGAACCATTGTAAACCCCCTTATGGAACATAAAAGGGCATCCAAAACCCCGTTACCAACCTGAATGCACTTTCTCCAGCGAACGTTGAAATCTAGGCATGATATCGAAATGATGGCAATTCGATAAATGAGATTATGAAAAAATTTGATGGTGCGAAATGAAACACATGGAATGGAGCTGGGAGGGCATTATTTCGAAAAAAAAATCAATTGTCAATAAAGCACAAGCTAATTCACCGTTGTCGGGTCCACAATAATAAATGCCAACGCAAACGCTGTCGTCAAAACAATGTGAACGGATGCGTGAAATGGAAATACAAACCAACAAATAGGAAGAGGAAACGAGAGAAATGCAAAGAGAAAAAGAAGAAAGTACCCCCTTCCAAAAAACGAGAAGAGCGTCGGGTGCAGACCACACACCACAAACGACGGCCTCCAAGTAAATCTGGTTAGTAGTGGTTCATAGTGATAGCTGATTTGGTAAATGAGTTGTAATTAGTGACAACTGATAGAATACAACTGCAACAGGCTAATCATTTCATTGGCAGAAAACATTTACATTTTGTGGAGGCCGTCGTCACTTGTGGTGTGTGGTCTGCACTCGACGCGCTTCTGGTTTTCTGAAACAGAGGGTACATGTGAAGTGCTGGGAGTTGTTCTCATTTTCTCAAAAAGTTCTCGATCTCGGAAGTCAAGCCAGATTAATTACTATGGCACATTCTTTGGAATGGTTGAACGCATTTATGCAGCAGCAGAGAATTGTGGCCTTAGGGGGGGGGGAAGAGGAACTTAAAGGAAATTTCGGGATAGCGCTCAAAATGGCGGAGCATTTTCTATTGTTAAGGGCCAATGTTAAACTGAACCTCAGGGTGGCTGGGGAAGAGACTAGGAGGTGCATGAGAACTTCATTTCCCCCATAATTTCCATACCCTCCCTGACTTATTTCTCCGAGCGAGCCTTCCACGAAGTGCACGAGAACTTAAATGGTAATTAGGAGGGTTAAGCTGAAAAGATGAGAAGGGAAGCAAGGCAATGACAGTGTTGGTTAACTAGGAAGTAGCCGAAGCCGAGTTATGAAATGTGAGCCGAGTTATGAAATGTGCAGGGAAATGTCCGGCCAGGGGGTGTGAGGAGCATTTTCGAGGGAGACACGTGAGGAACGCGAGTCGCGGAATTCGTGTCTCGTTAAGAATTCTAACGATAACTAACTCCGGAAGGAACGACACGGCGGCAATAACAAATGTTAGCTGGACGGCTCCATGCAAAGCTGAGCACAGCCTAGAACTTACGACTTTCAAGGGATAATTGAGCGCCGAGCGACTGGTAATTATGTTCATAAATCGAGGTTGGGAAGTCGTGATTCGAAATCAATTACGATAAGTGGTGGATACCAATCAATCCCTTTCCCGGAACCGGAACGAATTCCATTCTTTAATGCCGTTGTCATTTGGGGAACCGATTTTGCCTGACGATTTTGAGCACTGCTCGTAAACAATCAAGCTCTTAAGCATTTCCTAGGCTCTCTTCTTGCAACCTGGCGTTGTTAGCACCGTCGATGAGATTATTTTCCACGCCACTGAGGTCTTCTCAAGGGGTTCCTGACACGATATCGGGAACCGCTAGAGTTGACAAGGTGCTTGGTGGGGTAGAGCGTAATCTAAAACTTGAAACATGTTCAGGCCTCTGAAGACGACGATTCAGTCGAAACGTTAGGCCATTAGGGAAGAAGGTATAGCGAACAACCTCGTACGGCACAAAAACAGAAATCAAGCCGCATCGTTCTTCGGCTTCGCAGCTTTCTTCGCACATCTATCCTATATTTCGGAAACGAGAAGAGCGTCGAGTGCAGAACCACACACCACAAGTGACGACGGCAAAAGCGTGTTTTTCCTTTTTTTCTTGCCGTCGTCACTTGTGGTGTGTGGTCTGCACTCGAAGCTCTCTCGTTTCTTCAAATAGAAATTTCAACACATTGAAAAAGGTATACAGAAGAAGAATTGCTGTTTGAGTGAAGCTCATTGCAGCAGTTTTTTGATGACATGTACCCTGAGAAGGGAGCAATTGACGATGAGTTCATCGGGTGTACAACTGGTGAAATCGAGCGAAGCCGGGGACCGAAACCTGGTACGCTTTCAGGGTCAACCAAGCCCTTGCCCTCAAGGTTCATTTACCAAAACCAAACTGGTTTGAGAGGAAAAAGCCTGACTTGTACAGCGACTGTCGCCCCCTGTCCTGAAGTTATTGTATTGACCAAAATGCATTCAAATTCCATCACGATTCTGAATGGAGGCAGAACTCGTGGCGCAACCCAAATTGGAATTGATTGCGCCGAATGTTCAATCCTTGATTGACCCAAAAATATATGCAGCTTCAGACGTTATTAAAGCATTTTACTTCGAACATCCATCGGAGAAAGTTGGAGATCCTTGGACAAAGTACACTTTATAAGGGTGTGTTGCAGATCTCCTCTTCAGGTCACCTTAAATTGAGACACCATTCATTTGCTCGAAGCAAGCTTAGGACTAAGCCTAGGCCCAATCATAGGCTTAAGCATAAGCCAATGTGTAAGCATAAGCCCTTAACCTAAGCCCAAACCCAAACTTAACCTTAGGCTTCAATGATCGCGCAGCTGTGGTGACCTTACCCCAAGAGGAGAACTGAACGTCTACACTTTATTAGCCTTCTAAAAGGCCTGGCCATCCGTGGATAAGAGCTCGAGCAGCCCGATGTATTAAAATGCGAAAAAGTGAAAAATGAAAATGAACCGTTTAATAGATTAGTTCGAAGATGAGGCATTCTTTCAATCGCCAGCCGTGCTCCTCAAAAATAGGAGATGAATATGTTTAGCGATTGGTAATACATTGGTCAACGCTCGCGCCATTTAATTTTATGGTGGATTCAATGCCTTTTGAGCAATATAAAACGGGCAATAAATTCACCATGCACACATAACGGTTAATTACTAAAAGAATTGCCCGATGCTGGAGGACTACTCTGAGTATGGGGCCCCTTTGCTTTTCTTTCCTACAAAGCTGGATCTAACAAGGAAAGGATCCCACCTCGACATGGCCTTTCAAGATGGGATGCATATTTCTGTACCAATCTTGGGACGCTGAATTCGAATCTGCCCTCCAAATCTGCTAAACGATTCTCTGAACGAAGTTGCGAAATCGTTTATCGGCGGAGAGTGCGTTCATGAGTCACTGGAGCCGCAACGGGATGTGCTTTCGGTGGCGCAGCTGGTAGCGGATGGGCTCGGGGACACGAGATGGGGTTCGGATCCTTGATGCGCGTGAAGTTTTGCCTTTTATCCTTTCGTCTCCTAAACTTTTGCAAAACGGTTCTAGACCTCTTTTTGACTAGTAGCACGCCTTTTCGACCGCGAACACGTGCTGAAAACAGGGTCTCTACGGAAAATTCCGTTTCAACCGGGTAGGTACAGCGCTGCATTTTAAACGTTTAGCAAAACTCTACAACCATCCGAAATGATCGAACTATTCAGAGTGTGCTCTTGCTTTCCATCAACCTTCTCACGAAATTGAATTGATGGATTGTGATGGTTGGTTCGCTATAATCAGGATTTTTAATGAATTTTTGCATAGAATAATTGGAACCAGTCGAGAATCGAAATTCGCATTTCAACCAATGAAATAAAAATGTCCACTAAAAAAAGTTTGGGTCTCATCTATGAGGAGCGGGACGGGGCTATCCACCTCCCGTCAACCTCCGTTCCCGATAGATAACTTGCTAAACTCAAAAATGCAGCTACACCTGCCAACCCCCCCCCACCCCGTTGACCGTGCTGAAAGATCACCCTTTTATCAAAAGCGGCGTGCCAAGGTATATACGGCTACAATATACCCCGAAAAATTATGCACAAAAATGTCCGAGTACTTAAGAGGGGTCAGTGATATGTTGAACAGGTGAAAGAATCAAAGACACTATTTTTTCTACTCTTTGCATCCGCCGAGCCAGTGCGTCTGCAATGCAGATCAAACAACACAAGTGACGATAACCTCCACAAAAATCTGATAATCTATAGTTCGTAGTGGCAGAGGATAGCTGATAAATGATAGTGCAATTAGTGACAATTAACAGAATGCAACTGCAATCGGCTTATCATCTTGTTGACAGGAAGCCATGACAATTTGTGAATGCAGTCGGCACTTGTGTTGTTTGGTCTGCACTGCAGACGCACTCGGCTGCAGGATACAAAGAGTATTTGAACAGCAACTGATAAGAGCAATCATTTCGGACGGTGAATTGAACCCCCAGATTTCAGACGATGATCCAAATTTTTCACTGGTATTTTTCTCTGAAAGTGGAGAACGCTACTGAGAAGAACGATTTGCAGTTCAAGAAAGCGGCTGCCAAGAAAGTTCAACTTCTTTTCTGAGGTGCTCGACTGGATTATGGTGCATTCTCTAAGCCAGGAGTAGTCTTTAGCAAGACGAGAAGTATGGCTGTGTATTTATAGGCCCACTATATTGCAAAAAGCGAACGTGTGGGAGAAGCTCAACAAATATTGTAGCCACAACAAACGAGTCTACAAACAATTCAATGGCGCGCTAACT
>MU894067.1:0-18483 GCA_036418205.1 Ostertagia ostertagi
GCTTCTGATTCCTTATCTGATCTGCCCACCAAAGTAGAACCTCTCAGCCGAAACTGGCGTATGGATTTCTTTTCAACTGGGCTGCTTTGAGGTGGTGACTATGAAAAGTACTGGGTGAAGGTGATGTCGTCTGATGAGGAATACAAGAGAGTTCACGAGGCGCTATCGCAAGACAGGGGGGCATTGTGGTGGCAATGCTATGAAACCGCGTAAAACATCTTCTTGGTGTCAAAACGGGAGTGAGCCTCAGGCAGGGGAGCGAGATTTGAGGGCGTGTGAGCAATTCCCTTGTTTCCTGAAGCTTTTGCGCCCTCCTACGTAGGCTTAATCCTAGAGGATGCCCCCGTATCTTGCGATAGCGCCGATTATCAATTGCACACAAGAAACCAAGCACAGTTTCAAAGATGACACGTGGGAAGCAGAGAACAAGGGTGGTAATTGGTAAAGAAAAAAGGGAGGCACGGAGGTTGGACAAAAATATATATTGCAAGGTATTGACTGCAAGAGTTCTTAAGCCGCCGCCACATCCCCGTCATAATAAAGTGGAAGCAGTTGCCAGTGAGTGCCCGCCTTGCGATTCGCGGGCTGATTTATTTACTATCATCAGCTTAAATTTGTTGAAGTACTGGTGAGTCACTGAGTCAAGGTACTGAAAAGTGCCTCAAACAAAGCTAGGTCACAGATAAAGGGTACGTGCACGGAAATTTATTACGTGTACCCCCGTTAATCGCTGGTTTGAGACCCAACCCCTACGAGAAAGTAGAAAAAATTGTCTGAAAACTTGTTTTTTTTCTGTCAAGTGAAGAAACTAAGAACACTTTTTTTTGGTTTGATAGCATAACTGCCCGGAAAACGAAAGATGCCGTTTAGATTCCCGTCTGGAGACCCGCTCAAATCCCCGCCACACAACTGTACCATTTTGGCGTCGAAATTGTTTCTATTTCTTTCGTGGGTTGCCATCAATGAGAGGTCTTTTTGGCCTACTCAACTATGGCATTAACAGTTCTCTCTTCTACTGCTTCTCAACTGTGGCAGAAACGGCTAACTTTCTTCTCCTCTACTGCTTAATCAATTACATTAAAATGTTTTGTACTAATTTTTTGAACTGGGAAGGTTGATTCAAATTCCTTCCTACGACACGTCACTTGACAAGGGAGGTCTTTCAGGGTGTGTAGCGCTTTTTCAAAATGGTTTCCAGCATGCTGTAGGGGCAATCCTACATGGACTACAAAATTTCATTTTTGAAGGTTCATTTTCGCTGGCGGCTCCCGTAGGCCAAAAAAGGATCGAAAAAATGGTTCGGAATGGGTGGTTTTCACTGCCTCGGAATGATGTAGAGCGTTTATAGCGATGGCTACTCACATATTGAAGGTTATTGTGAAGATAATATAGAATGAAATAATTCGTTCAGTATATGGTTAATCTACTCTGTTGGAAGGCTTTTCGGCCTTAATATTATTGTTTGAAACTATTATTTTTTGAGGGGAAGTGGTGTAGTGGCAAGTGGCACGCTTACCACGCGAGCGGTCCGGGATCAAATCCTGGGTCGTGAGTCGCCCGGGCCAACCAAGCCTTCCATCCCTCCGGGGTCGGTTAATTGGTACCAGACTTGTCTGGGAGGATAAAAACACTGACTTGTACATCGGCTGGCCCCGCAAGTCATTGTATAGGCCACATCGCATTCAAACGCCACTACGAATGTACAAATGGAAGTAGAATGCGTGCCGCATCCCAAAAAGGGATTGATCAACGGCAAATGCTTTATCCTTTTCTTCCATTATTGCTTATACTCCTCAAATTTCATTGATTGCATTTCTTTCGAAATTTTATTTTTGGGGGTGCGAGTCGAAGTGTAGCTGATTCTCCGTTTCGCACGTGCTCTTAGATATCGAGGAATCCCGGGGAATCTCGCCCCTTTGCTCACCTAATGAGACCCTAGTCCCTTTGTCGAGCGGTTTTGAGTCGCGATAACGGCACTTCTGCAATACTCGCGGACAGCTCTATCCTACGCACATATTCTTCCACACGACCCCAACTGGGGTTGTTCAGATCAAAAACACTTTCTGTGAAGGAATGTTTTAAACGCTTTCTGTGAAGGAATGTTGTTTAGACACTTAGAACTAAACTGGGTAGATCGCCGCCGTGCAAAATGAACGAATGAGATCTGTTATCACACCAAGAAACACTCTGAAAGCGCTATAAATCAGCTGAGATTCCTTCGTCGAACCCATTATTGAAGCGAGAAATGAGGACGTTGTAACAGCATCAACACGTGATGAAAACATATGCAATCTTTACTAATACGTGACTTCAGGCGCATCGTCTCTTTTAATCATACCTAATAATATATCAAGATATAATAAATAATGAGAAGTTGGAAGCCGATAAATGGTGTAGTGGAAAGTGGCACTGCATACCGTGCGAACAGTCTAGAGATCGAGCCTTGGGTACTATGCCGTCCTGGCCAAGAAAGCACTCCGGGTTCAATCAATTGGTACCATTGTCGGTAAGGGCAAAAACCGCTCACTTGACCACCTCTTGGACCTCGCCTGACATTCTATAGACATCAGAATCAATATCCGAATGATAGAATGCGGGCCGGTTGACGAGTTTTAGCGGGTTATTTTGCGTACCTTCAAGCATTCAAAGCCAGCACAAATCAACGCTAGCCCCCAGTCATACATGATCGGTTGACGCGAATCGCCTAGTGAACATGGCACACATCGTGCTTTGAAGCCAGTAATGTGATAAAGGCATCCATGAAACGAAGGGTGCCAGAGATTGAAAAAAATCCGTGAAAAACGGCCTAGGAAACGAGAAGCGTTACCCCTACGGTTGTCAAATTGTTTTCCACATTTAGATGCGACTCTCGTCGCTGTTTGCCCTCTTCAATAGCTACTGCTTGTTCTGTTCGAGGCTAGAGACTGCGGCGAGTGGCCTAACAGTTCGAGATGCGGCGTGTCTGCGTCGATAACCGCCGCGGAAACGCCATTTTTTCATAGATTCCTGGGAGCATACTCTTCGCTGCAAAGCGGGCATCGTTGCATTCTCAGGCGGCTCTTCTGTCTTACGACTATTTCCCCTTCTTCGAAACACCTTATCGTGAACGTCTTTTGAAGGCAGTGATTATCATGGCTTGAAGGTGAAGCGGTCCGATTTCGTAATTGGGCTTCACTGGTGAAAGGACTTCGCAAGAAAGGCTCCGACCCCTTTCCCCAGTGCGTCGATGGTTTTGCCGCACAATAACGCTTCAATTCACGTCAGCTTAACCCTCTGCCCTCAAAGCAATCGTGCTCTTGCCATCTGAATCACTTAGCTTCTATGCTGACGTCATCAGGATGGCTTATCGGTTATACGAAGAGTTAAAAAGGTACGCGAATAGTAAAACTTTGCACTATAGAAAAAAAGACAGAAGATTATTGGTTTCAGATTCTTGGAGGCTTTTTTTTTCACTTGCTCTCTTTTCAAAAGTTCCAGAATAACGGATCCGTATCACTCAAAGGCGCAACGCAGAGCAGAAGTCTTCTTGAACGACTTTCCTTCGTCTGATAGAGCCAGCAACGAGGACAACCACAGTGGTGGCGTTCCCATGCACGAAAACCAACCAACGAGAGCGCTATTGGCTTGCGAAGTAAGCTGCTGCAGCTGCAGTGTTCCCCGTCCGCAGTACGCTGTTGTCTGGCACCCTCTCATTTGTTGCGCTCTCTCTCGCTTCATACTGTCTCCTCTGCGCGCTTAGTCTCTTCACTGACTTATGGTTAGCACAGCCGATTGCGAAGGGGACTGTGAACACCTAATTGCAGGCGCTTTCTCGACGTTGTTTTACTTTTTTCCATACACTGTGGACTCCCAGTTTCACCAACACATTCCTATTCGCTGTGCAAGAACCATATCAATTTGGGTTGCTATCTTAATTGGGCGGGGTGGGCGAAGACGGACGCGGCGGCGCGCGCGCTTGTTTCGTTCTGCTTCTGCCAATGCTAGTTGCTCAATGTGCGCGTACTCCAAACTCCACGTGATGGCGGAAATAGTAACTTGCCTTGCTTGGGCCTAAGCCTCTGGAAGCCCAGACGAACAGAGCGCCGGCGCCGCCACGTGTCCCTCCCCCCCCCCCCAACTCGGAGACCAGCATCGCGGTTCGATTTGATCTAGGGCATGCATTGGAGACGATTCAATGATTATTAGCGTCACATCTTATTTGCAAAATTTGCACTACTTTAATAAGTTTGGAAAGGTTTTAACAACAATAATAATAAATTCCGGAGGTCATCAGTTTCTTTAAGATACTAATGAACAGCTTCAAAATCCAGGAAACAAAATTGTTCAATTTAAATTTGCTTAACATGAACACGGATGATTTCACTGCAAGCATTATTCGTGATTGAAATCGCAAAAAGCCAATCGTACCTTTGATCGCCCCCTAACTTATGAGTCATTTACAAGACGCTGTTTGAGGAGAGAAAAGAAAAATTTTAGCTTACTTTTGAAATTATCAGAAAAACTTCTAGCTCGCATTAAATTCTCCGAGTTACCGTTACACTACATATTTGAGGCTTTCGAAAATTGTAGTTGATAATTTCTACAAATGGAGAGTATTCTACTGACTCTTCTAATCTGCAATGGGTGATTTACCCCTCTTTGAATGTTTTGAGACGCTAACAAGCGAGATCGTTCAGGGTGTGCCAAGCTTTTTCAAATGGTTCTTGCATGACATTGGGGCACATATGGGACCACAGAAGCATGGTTCATTTTTCCTGAACGGCCCTCTGAATACCAGAAAAGGGGTCCCTAGTTCGATTCCTCGTGGTGACAAATTTTTGCATTTCGAGTTGACGTTTCAAAATTCGCGCAAAATGGAGTTAGCATGAATAATTAGTACCATATTCATGACCGTCAGTAACCCTTACAAATAGACTTTGATTGAAAAACTGGTGAAAAAGGTGTGACTAGGGACCCCCTTTTCTGGTATTCAGAGGGCCGTTCAGGAAAAATTAACCATGGTTCTGTGGTTCCCGCATGTGCCTCTATATCATGCAAAAGACCGTTTTGAAAAAGCTTGGCACACCCTGAAAGACCTTCCTTGAAGTTCAAGATGCACCCCCAAAATTTGTGGACAGTTCCCTGACAGACGTTTGAAAGAGAGGAGAGCGCGGAAGGTAGTGCGTCGGGCTCACGGAAGAGGTCGTGAGGTCGGCGTTCTTGCGAGGGTAACTCGATGCCTTTCCTCATCCCTGGCTCACTTTGTACTGATGGAGCGTTATTCGTGCTTTTCAGGGGTATTCACGTAATAACAATCGGTTCAAAAACTGTTGCTTTATTTCTGGTGAAATAAGTGACAATCAATCCCGTGAATATCATGAGAAGTCTAATCTCTAGTAGGGACCAGTCCGATTAGAGCTGTTAGTGGAATTTCCTCCGAACTCCTCTCCATATCCGAATCCTCCGAGTGCGTAGATGAGGCTGAGGAGCACACTGACGACCTATAATATCACATAGTTATCCATTCCCCATAGAAAACTCACCACAGTAGGGTCCAACCTCGTAAAGAACTCCTGAGACAAGGTCTGCACTGATGTAGTAGACACCTCCTTCATCGCTTTCGTCAGTGCCATCAGTTCCGTTGCGACCGCCAGTTCCGTTGCCACCGCCGGTGCCGTTTATGGTAGAATTACCAGTGCCGTTGGTACGGTTCCCACCCACAGTTTGACAAGCGACTTCGTAGACGACAAACGCAAACATTCTAGAACACGAAAACCGCTACGGACAGAGCTAAGTATGAAGCCTACTGTACTTTTGCACCAACAAAGAAGTGATTCGGGCCAAATGCAACGACTCGTACTCTATTTAAGTTACTCAAACAAATATTGTACCTCGAACGGTAACTCAGACCAAGTATTGGACGCAAAGAAAGTACCAACTCTTCGAGACTGGGTGTCCCCCATAAAAAGCGCCAAGAGGCCCATCGCGCGGCGAAGGAAGAGACGCAGACGCGGCAAAGGACGAGTCGCAGCGCATACTGTAGCGGTTAGGCGTCAGGTTAAATAGAGTGTACCATACTACGTCTCATATCGCACAGCACGCGCTGCGACTCGTCCTTTGCCGCATCTGCGTCTCTTCCTTCGCCGCGCGATGGGCCTCTTGGGGGACACCCCTTTTTATAGACAGCTGAGTGCCGCGGTGGCCACAGAAGGTCCAGGATTGCCGAAAAGGCCACGAATGCCCGTATGAATCTATTCTGTACCTGTGGGATTCGTGCAGGACTCGTGCAGACGGAACGAATAGGAGAACAGACGAGATGTGATTGCCAACGCCGTTCGTTCCCCTTTTATACAGTCAAATTTGTTTGTGATGTTGCATCAGGAACTGGATCAAATCATGTTTTTCATACAGTATTGTTCCAAAAATGCCACATTTTTCGTGGTTGAGGAAAATCTCAGAATTGGCTAGAAATTTGCTCCGGAAGGTGTTTAGACCATTTGAGTCCCTTATCGTGCTCCTCTGGTACGCGATCGTCTGATCCCTGTGCCACGAGCGCTATGTGCACATGAGCAGATAGTGTCTGAGGTAGACGCCAAGCTTTGCGAAAAACGCGCCGCGCGACCACGCAGACCATACGGACCATAGGGATCGTGTGGACCGTGCGTCTGTCGCAAAATCTGACGTCTGCCGGAACTTGCTGGATCTAATCTGAACGTCCTGCCGACATTTCTGCTGGGACCAGGGTCACTCTTCGTTAGTTTACCCCTTTTGGAAATTTTCTACGACCCCCTCCGCAAAGGTGCGATTTTGATATGACCCCTTTTCACTCGACCACGATATCCCTCCCATCTCATTTCCTGCCTATAATTACTTTAGAGGCGGTTATTATTACGCGCTGCTTCAACGCAAATGTTTTCCCCGCACCCTCAACGCACCTAGCCTACCTAACCTCCACGCCGCCTACCTACCATAAAACGTCGAACGTTCATCTCAAAACGTTCACATGGGTTTCAAGCGAACTGTAAATGGTTACGGAAAAAAACCCCACCCTCCTAAAAAAACTCAATCAAGTCCGACCCCCCCCGTAAACCATCGAGGCAGAGGTAATTATATGCCAGACAGGAATTACGTAGGTATGTATTGCGAAGCCATTCGGAGCACTTGGGCTGAGAAGTCAAAGGTAAAAAAAGTTGCAAGGAATTGATCTCGCGGCATCTGGCTGTACCCCAGGCACCAACCGCCCTTTTCTTACGAGGTTCTTCTTCAATTCTCTGCTTGTGAAGTTACTTTTGCGGAAATGCGTATGCATATAGTAAGGTTCTGTTGGACTTAATATTATGTCATATTTCCCAGCAGCCACCGCATGTAATCCTATTCGAAAATTCCAAATTCATGACAATACACATGTTTTTTGGAACAATACTGAATATAAAATATGTCTGGTCCAGTTCCTGATTGCAACATCACAAAACAATCTTGTCGGCCCCCCCTGCCTTCCACCTCGCCTCCCTCACTCGCCCTGTTCCCTCACCCGCCTCCCTCTCCTCCCTCTATTCCCTCCTGCCCGCCCCCCCTCACCTCCGCTCCCTCTCGTCCCAATGTCTCCCCCCCTCGTCCTCCCCTGTTCCCCCCCCTTGTCGCCCCCCCTCCCTGGCCCCCTCCTCTGATTGCTCTCTTGGCGTACTCATGTATAAAAGTGGAACACACAGTGTTGACAACCACATACCGTCTCTTCCTATTCGTTCCGCCTGCACGAGTCCTTCCACACGAGTCCTACAGGTACTACTAGCAGATTTTTATGGGGATTTGTACACTTCTGGCAAGTCTGGGCTTTCCATGCCACCACGGGGCTTGGCTAACCATTAGAAAGCTTTGGCTCATTTCCCAGGAGCTGGTACTCCTTATGTGCCTGATACTCATCGAGTTACCGTTCCGGGTATAATATTTGTTCAAGTAAATCAAATAGTGTACGAGTTTTAGCGTCGCATTTAGCCCAAGACTTCCCATTTCTTTATCAGTGCAAGGTTACAATAGACCTCGAATTCAACTCTGCCCATAGTAGTCCAACGAGTTCCAGAATGTTCCGCCTGGCCGTTGCCCTTGTTGCTGCTCTTTTCGTCTACGAAGTCGCTTGTCAAACTGTCGGTGGGAATCGTAACAACGGCACTGGTAATTCTACCACAAACGGTACCGGTGGACGCAACCAAACTGGTGGTCGCAACAGGACTGACGGTGGCGATGAAGGGATCTACTACATAAGTGCGGACCTTGTCTCGGGAGTTCTCTATCAGGTTAGATTCTACTCTACCGAGTTTTCTATGAGGAATAGGATAACTATGCGATATTTTAGGTTGTCAGTGTGCTCATTGGACTCATCTACGCACTCGGAGGATTCGGATATGGAGAGGAGTTCGGAGGCAATTCCACTAACTCTTCTAATCTCACCGGACCGTATTGAAGATTAGACTTTTCATGATATTCATTGGACTTGTTGCCATTTATTTCTCCTGAAATAAAAGTACCTCTCTCTCTAAATGTTTTGAACGTTTGTGATCATCTGAAATAATCGAAAATGACCGAATACGCCTTATGAGATCAAAATGCATCACATTTCCGTCATGTTGTTGACTTGAATGAATCAAAATATTACAAAACAAAACATATTTGTTCAGATAAGCCTATAATCGAAATGGTACCGGCCCACTCACTGCACTGGAGGTGGGGGGAGGGGGGGGGGTGAAGTGGGGGATCAAATGGGACCTGTTCCCAGCTCATACCGACTGCTTGCGCTCGATGACGCTACCGAAACGGCTCGGCCCCACCCATCCACTGCCGTTCCCTTTTGCTTCTTTATTTTCACTACATTTGAAAAGGACTACACAGTCGATACAGTCGAATTGCTAGGATAATATCTAGAATTGAAACTTCAAAAAGAGCCTCTTAAAAAGACTCAAATACGAGGTTAAAGGCAGCGATTACGATAAAGTAGGAGCGCATCGGGAAGCATATGCACCACACGAAGCAGTTACTTGGCTGCCAAGGAAGCGAGGTGTAGCGCTTTCACGACGGAAGGTGCGCTGGTTGCTGAGCAGGACTTCGAAAGCACTCCGCCCCAAAAGCGATCCGCCCACTAGTTTAGTTGGTGATTTGGACGAGCAGCGTTGCCAGCAGCGGCACAACTGGAGCAACTCGATTGGAGTGTGGTTTGGCATGGTGTTACCAAACGCGCGTGGCGCTGAACTCGTTCATACGCCCGCTTTCTGAGCTGCCCCCGGTTCATGAGTTGAAACCAACGGCCAAAAAAGAGGATCCCATTTTGCGCTTTTTTCGCACGATTTTTCCGCCTTTTCCCGCCAACGACGCACTATTGAGCATCGTCCCGTCTCCTCTAAACCCTTCTCAAACTTATCGTAATTGCTGCCTTTAAGATCGTCCTCAATAAGTAAAAAATAGCACGCTTGTGAAGACCAGGCACTCTAACAAGGACCATCTTTAAGTTAGATGAGACGTGCCTGCACTCTGTAGCAACCGAAAGATATAATAACGTGTCTTAAATTCGCCCTCACGATTTTTTCGGGGATGAAGTATTTACTCCTAGGACAGTGGACATGGGGAACTTGTTCGGAAGAAGTTTCAGTGTCATAGTCCGAAGCTCAGCTGCAGCGGCTGTCGTTTCGTTACTGAACGGCCGTTATCCTCGATGGCGTCTTTGCCCTAGCTCAGTAGTTGAATAGAGCCTTCACAACAGTTTTTGGAAGGTTTATATTGCTGTATTTGCTGCTAGTCTGTGGATCCGCTGGTAGAAATCCGGCCAAGAGATTGAGAGGAGGTGCAAGAAGAAAAGCGACATTAGCGGGAGGTATTGCGAAGATTGCAGGCAGTTATTTTTAGAAAATTCAAATGCGAATTTCGGAACTGAATTGGTTTCATACGCATAGGTTTCACCAAGATGCTTTTGACAGCTGAGAGCAGTGATAAGAAACGGTTATCAGGAGTTGTCTGAAGCCTCGATTTGTAACGCATCAATATGCAAGAGGGTGGGGCGCGACGGCGAATAGCTGGAGATCTGATGTTGCTGGTCTAGCCGGATCCTGCACAGCTGCTTGCATGCTACTGATGTCACCTGATCAAAACAATCTACCGTAAACAGGTGATATTGTGGCTGCGGCTGGTCAGGTATTCGTAGTCATGTAGCCCTGAGGGTAGAATATATATTCGTAGAAAGGTCGCGACGGTCACGGCCAACCTGAGTTGTTCTCGTCAAGAAATGCTTGAATCGTCAACTATCGACTGTATAATCCTTAACCCATTCGCGACCGCGCAGGATTGCGCAATAGCAGCAGCGTCAGGAGATTTTTCTTCAATAAAATCCGAGTGGAGGGAGATTTCCTCTGCCCAGGGCTGGCGTAGATGAGCGAGGGTATGAAGATTCTTTCCATGGAAGAAAACTTTCCAAATTCCATTTCAAGCCCTGCAGCCACAGTAATGCCATTGTCCCGAGTGAGAGCTTTGTCAGCCACCGGTGGCTGACATTGTCACGAATGGGTTAAGTTGCTGAATTCTTTGATTGCTCTGAAATATCCTCTCCGAAAGTCTGCCTGGAATTCCATGCGTATAATTTCATCATAAATAAATAAACAAATAAATAGCAAAAGACTAGCAATAAGCTCTGCGGCAAGCACGAGCTATGCAATTCGAAAAAGGTCTACATTAGGTGCTAAAAAGCGTGTGTTTAGGGTATACCTATATTTGCGTACGTAAAGGATAAGAAGATGAAGCATTCGGCGTTGGTAAGCCCACCTTAGATTGCGCCACGCAGCTGCTCTCATTCAAAACTGTAGCAACAGTTGAAACAATTTGGGTTACATAGTGGCTTAGGAAGCCAGCCGATCTTTCAATAACAGACTGGTTGAAGGGCTTTCATCTTCCCAGGAGAATTTGTTACCAATTATTCGATCCCTGAAGGATGGAAAACCTGGGCGGTGCACGATTCAGGATATGATCTCCGAACTGTAAACCTTATAAGTGGGGCCACTTAGCACCTAGCTCCGGGGATTGACGAAATAATAAGGTTCGTCTGAGGAAGGAGCGAAACGAACCATTTTAATTATTTTGTTTATAAAGGTTTTTTCTTTCTTAATTGCCACCGCCCTTTGATGAACATGAATAGTAGTATTATAGAAGTGTTGATTTTGTTCTCGAAATCTCTATGCCAAAGCTAGTTGGGTGAATTTCGTAGACGCCTTTAATTCCAATCATTTAAATTCGAAAGGAAATGTAGAATGTTCCCATCTAGATGAAAAGAGATATGTGAAATTGAAATGAGGTGGAAAAACCCGTGTTTCAACAGAGATGTTTTTTCGTGTGAGTGAGTGATAGGTGTGACGAGCAGCGCTGTTATTACAACTGCGGTCGAGTCGGACGGTGGAAGAAAAACGGTGTGAGATTGACGAACCGCGCGTATATTAGCTGCGGCTGTTGCGGCACAGGGATGCTGTTCGGACGCTATTCATACCAAAAACCAAAAACCGGAAGTGAACCTGAGAAACACCAACTTAGGATATCGCAATGAAGATCTTAACGTTCTACCAAAGCGCTAAGCAATCGCTGGAGCAGTGAAGGTAGGAGAGGACACCTAAAGCAACAGTCCAGATCAGTTGGTGGGGCTACTGCGGTCGGTAATGGAATTATGGATGCCGAGTTGACCATGAACGAAAAAGAAGCAAACAAACAAACCGCACAAGAGGCTTCCTACCTTCCCCCTCGGAATGGAGGGAGGAGTGCTGACGGAGTTGCTCTATTGTTTCCACTCACCCCGCGCGTATTTTGAATTACCCACATTCCACGCGATAGGGGTGTGCGCAGGGTACCCTTAGCTAGCATTAGCTGTCATTAGCTCACTTTGTAGAGTGCCCTCCAAGAGGGCCCATCGCGCGGCGAAGCAAGAGACGCAGACGCGGCAAAGGGACGAGTCGCAGCGCATACTGTAGCGGTTAGGCGTCAGGTTAAAGAGAGTGTACCATAATACGTCTCATCGCACAGCACGCGCTGCAACTCGTCTCTTTGCCGCATGCTGCGTCTCTTGCTTCGCCGCGCGGTGGGCTCTTAGGGACACCCCACCTGTAATGGCTCCAGTCGTCACTGTCGCGCACTTTTTGATGCCGCGACATCACGCATCACTGTGATTACTCGCGGGCCCGCCCTAATCTGTCTCCTACCTGCTCGGAAAAGGTGTTCAACACATACCTCATTTGGGGCTGTTGCTTTACTGAGTCTGCAAGCATAAAACATCTGGCTGCAAGTTTTTTGCAATATGCAATACTCATAGCACGATAATCAGTCGAGACACGTTGGGGTGCAGGTTATCAAGCGAGCTGGAAAGCTTTTCAGTGCGCGTTGATTTTCTTTTATGTTCTTTTTCTCGATTATGTAGTTTGGTACATATATGTGAAGGTGAAAGGTGACTAATAAGACATTTGAAAAAATAAACAAATAACTCAAGATGAAAATAAATCTGCATTCTATTTCCAAGCTTTTGGCAGACGAGCGCATGATAGTAAAAATCTTCTTTCGCGTACACCGACCTCTCTGTTCGTGCGGTTGGCCGTGAAACCTTCGTCACAAGAGTTCCTTCGCTGTCAGTACTTTCCTCATATTGCTATCTGACTATTGGCGGCGGTCGTAGACTTTACGACGGAGTATCATTTTGTACTCCTACTGACTAGTATAGGGCGCCATTCGTTGCGGGACCCACTGCCTTAACCCGCGGGGATCCCATGTGATCGCGGTTGAATTCGAACATTCCAGCTTCTCACGCATGTCAAGTGTCTGCCCTCACCCCCCACCCCCCTAGACTGGCGACACTGCCCCTGGCTCACGGATTCCCCGCTCCACATTGAAGGGTTCACTGTAGCAGGAGGCAGTGGGACCCGTAACGAATGGCGTCCTTTACTAGTCAGAAGGAGTACAAAACGATGCGTTCTTTGGTGAATCAAAGCGCTTCGCTGATACCGCAACGCGACCGCGGACGATTGCAAATGGAGCGCATCGTTAGTAGCGAGTCGCTCGATTCGCAAGGTCTGAAATAGGCCTTGTCCTTCTGACGACGCTCTTCAATAGAAAGCTTGTTCGAGGATGAGGAGAAACAAAGTAGCAAAGTGCATGCTAAATTACGATATGCTGTGAAAAGCGATAACAAATCAAGGACTTGATACTACTGAGCGAAACAATGTTTGAAGCAGCCGCGGTGCAAGACACGGACATAGCCATACTTCATTGTCAAACAACGTGTAACAATGCAGCAACAGCGGCGTTGTCTATGTTATTTCTATCTCTCTTGGAAAAGATCAGTAATCGAGGACTCAACGATATCATTGGGTATAATTCATCGCAATGAGGAAAGAGGGAATTCCCTAGAAAAATGGTCCATGTAGAAGAAATTCGCGTTGCTTGTACATCTTCAATCATGTGGCTTTTCCCTTGCCTTCTGTGTTGCAAGCTCGATGAACTATGTTAGTGAAGAGCTCCAAATGGAATCGAACGGGTCAGCTTGCTTACCGTTCAACAATGAAGCGAAGTGGACACCACTACTGGTTCTTCAAGAAGCAGCAACGACATCTATTGTAAAGAACTGTCAGCTAGAAAGGACAATTAAGGATTCGAATATCAGGTGATTGTCAGCTTTACTGTAAGCGCATTCGTCGGTGTGATCCCTTTCAAGGTCTAATATAGTTTATTCGGCACAGCGTAAGATGTCGATGGCATGCTTGACATGACGATTAACTCTGGAAAAAAAGTGACTCTCAGGCAACGAATCCGGAATCAAGGACTCACTTTTCTTGAGATAGTTGGACTACAGAACGTTATTGCGAGAAGAGGCGTGGCACCACTGTTCACGAATAGCGTTACTTAATAGGCAGTGATCACGATGTTAGAGAGCTCTTTGTTTTGATGATGTCCATCGAACGTACCTAGTGGGAGAGTGCTGTCATGCGCGTCTGTTGGGGTCTTTGTGTTCACAGTGATGTCATCAGCCGGCTTTCCTTTCTTTTCTTATATTAAATACTGGCGCTGTCCTCCCGCCTTTTTGGATAACTTGCCTTTTGAGGCAGGTCAATCCACTGTCCGTTGTGACGTTATCTCAAACGAGAGGGTGGGGTGCGTATGCGGGGTGAATAGAGGAGGGTCGTAGACTGGCATTTTGGAGTGAAAAGAGCGGAGTTGTGCCTCGTGTGTCAAATCAAATACTCATATGAATCACTTTCCTATGTATTGACGATTGTAATCGAGGGTGTGGAGGTATGTCGTTGAAGTGGTTTCCGAGAGGGTGGTTTCGATTGAGTGCCGCTTCTATGAAGGATAGGGGGGCGTAAGTTACTGGAATTGGTCCGACATGACGGTTGACAGTGCTTTAGGGGCCCGTTTGCGATTGAATGAGTGTTGGTTATGTGTCTAAAGATGAAAGTCAGTGGTGCTTTGTTCTATCATTAAAAAAAAAGCGCAAAAAATAGCTCATTTGCGATGATCATGTGGACGAGGTTTGCACTCTGCCTCCTCCAGGAATCTTGCTGGTCTTGTCTATTCTTTCTTACCGTATTTGCCATACGATGGAACGGCTCACTAGTGAGACTCTCACAGTGGCGTAGCGGCGCTATTCCCGCCCACATGGCAGATAGACTAGGTGTGCGGGTTTTTACTTATCTCCCGATAGAGATTACAGTGGCAGACGGGTATTCTGAAAGAAATGTTCGGTACGTGATAACTTTTTCATCTCAGACAACTAATAGATTTATCTCTGAATTCCCTACTAACTATGCAATTTATTCAGTACCAATCAAAATAAAATGAACTAAAATATTTTCTCTTGAGAACCTATCTTTGACACTTCCTTGCATAGCAAATCGACGCTACTGTATCCATATATTATCAAAAATAAGTCATAGGTTTCGCTAATTGCATGATCACTACAAAAAACAGTCATTACTCTAGTGATCGAATAGTGAACTCGCATCCTGTGGACTCAAGTGAGAATTACCGAAGTACCGAGGCCAACTCAGCAGCGAGTTGACTGATGAGTTCAAACATTATGAGCAGTAATTTGTTAATATTTCTTGACTAGTAGGATCCGGTTGAGCAAGCAAATTTCGAGTGGAACATGGCCATCCAATTGACCCGCGAGAGAACCGTACAAATATCCTCTATAGTATACGTTCTCCTTCCTAATTTGTAAATTGACCCTCTGTCCACCCCATACAGCATAAGGTGGCCTTGGTTCCTTAGAGGGGTTTTGGCGGACCTACTAAGCTGGTATCCGGGGCCCCAAGTTGCCTGGGAGCTTGCAGGGTTTGGCCGGGCACTGCCCTTCCTTCTCTTAGCGAGCCATGGTCTCCTCTTCCCACCCATCCCCCCTCCCACCTGACCCCTTATGTCACTACATTGTTCATTTTATAATTATTTAACATTGTTTCATCTTATAATTATTTATTATACAATCTATAAATTCATCTGTTCTGTTCCTTTCTATTGTAACTGTCGTCAACTTGTACCATCTCCCCTTGTCACCGCTGTGCAATAGTCAAATAAAAATAAATAAATAAATAAATAAATAAAGAGGAGAAAAAAAGTTTTTTTGTGAAGTTCGTAATTTTAGAGATTCTCTGGAATATTAGGGGGTACGACGCATAACAATCGAGACGTTTGAACCATGGTTCCCCTAATACATGCATCCCGATTTGTACGTCAAAATGTTCATTGCATCGCATGGAGCTTCCCCTCTCGCGAAAAATGCAATGTCGGCCCCTCCCTTGTGGGGTGCCAGCGAAAAGTTTTTTGCGACATACCCTAATACTATTTCTTCTGGCTTGTTATTGTATGGCCAAAAATTATGAGGACCAAGACATTGTGTCGTTAAAAACGCATAGTAGCTTGATGGAGCAAACAAACTACAGGGAAGTGTTTGCAACTAGTATCTCAAAGTAATTCCAGAATAGAATTGAGATCTGCCACCTGCCGCGTTTACACGAGCCTTCAGATGAAGGGGATGGCGCGTGCGGTGGCACGAGGTGGTTATAGGCTTGTGGTCCAAAATCGTTCCAGGTCCTTCTGCTTGCCGCTTCTTCTGAGGACCCTGAAGTTATTGTGAGGCATTAATTTGCTTTGCTTCGAGGGGTAAAGTAAAGAAAGCTAGAGACTTATTTAGATTGAAGGTTCCATTTGTAGCATTCTTCCTGAAACAATCGAACTCGAAAATCGCTTTTAAGTAGTAATTTTCCTTTTATTCCTTGATGCTGGTTTCGTGACATGAAAATGTTACCGTAAACCCCCCTTAATTAACGGTTTACAATTATCTTCACAATACAATTCCACTATCAACTAACGAATTACAAAATCTGTTGCGCAGAATGTTTGTCGATTTTTTTAGTCAGGTAACTACAGGCGTCCTACCGCCTACAGATTTCTGTCCCAATTCGTTCATAGTGCTGCATGTACAAAAGAGAAAATACTTATAATGCTCTAGGATTGCCCTTTTGCGCCACTCCAGCCGTGCATTGAACAATGGAAATGCTAATTGAAATAGCTGTTTTGAGTTTATCTGGGATTGCCCTATTCAGTTTGTGATGGCTGCCATAGGCTTCCTCGCTTCCGGTACGCCTCGTTTAATGGTTCTGGCATCGCCAGAGCGCTGAGTTTGTTGTGACCACGTACGCTGAGTTGGTATCTGATTTTTTACAGGTTTCGATGCCAAAAAAACGATTTTGCTTTTTTATTTGTTTGTTTCGAGTGTCTGCACATCCCCTGCAGACCTTGGGATAGTAGATTTCCTATTGTGCAGCAGAAATTCCCAAACGTTGTTAGCGAACTTTCTAACTGTTATACTTATAAAATCCGAATATGTTCACGTAGATATCACAGAAAATTATTCAAAACCTCTGCAAGTTATTTG
Source organism: Ostertagia ostertagi (assembly GCA_036418205.1). Classification (NCBI taxonomy): domain Eukaryota; kingdom Metazoa; phylum Nematoda; class Chromadorea; order Rhabditida; family Trichostrongylidae; genus Ostertagia; species Ostertagia ostertagi. Next base: position 16,922 of record MU894067.1, read on the forward strand.
CAACTCATAGACATGCTTCTCCTGAACAGATTTGTATTTTTTTGCTTCGTTCGAAGTGTCTTGCCCAACACCCAGCACCCTTGTGACAGTAGATTCACTTTGTGCAGTAGAAATTCTTGAACGATGTTAGCGAAATCGCTAGAAATTAGGGTTATGAACTCTAATTGTGTTCACATGATTGTAACAAAAATATTTAAAATATCCCAAAATATTTGCATTCAATAGACAGGAAGCGGTAGCCAAAAGATATTGGACGAACAAAAGGAGTGATCAGTACAAAGTGCGATGGCGTAGCCGTGATTGTGAGTGAAGTAGGCTGTCAAGACGCGCAGCCTGTAAACAGCCTCAGAAGGTGTAAGCGCGCGGCTGTTGCCCGACTGCCGTTGCGGGGTGCTTCCGCACCGTCCGTGGGGTCACTAGCAGACCAGACCTTTGACCGCGACTCCGACAACGAGGGAGTTGTCAGTTTTTGAATTTGATCGTGGAGCACAAGATGCGCTTGAGTCATCAGCAAGAGCTTTCAGCTTCATGCTTTGCTGATGAAATCAGGGTTAAACCTGATAAGAATGGCATCGATGGTGTAATCGTTGGTCCTCTTTCGCGAAAGGCAAGAGGTCCGAGCTTTAGTCCCGATTCAAACCAAGGTTGCGAGTTCATCCTCATGCCCTTTTCTCGCGTTTCAAATCGCTTAAGTAGTCTCCTTTCCCAGGTTGTGGAAGCGATATTATCCTATTCGGCTTCAGAATGAGGTCAAGCTCCAAAGAAGAATTCCTGTTGCGAAGCATTTTCTAGATATGTTCAGAGAGAGGAAATGCTCTCAGAAAAACACACATAATGAGCGCATAGAAACAGAGCTTGATGTTGCAAGCTATTCGAAAAGTTTCTTCCTGAAAACATTAGAAAATGGGACCGGACCAAGTTTTGCGGGTCCATCCCCGGCCGGGGCATGCGGCACTTGGCTCCCAATACTTGCGGTGCCGACAAACCGTCACGTCAAATTGGTGGTCCATACAGAGGTAGCCAAAAAGGTCACTTCGCGCATGGCGCCGTCACCAAACCTTCCATTGCATAGGGTCCCACTATTGATGCAAAATACGGCAAAATATTGATTGGATGTACCCCTACAAGAACAAGGACCCACCTTCATCGCCCTCACTGCCCCAGAATATGATGCCACGTTTAGGCTCAAAGAGGCCTACCGTAATCGCTTTGGCTTGAAGCTGCTACATGAATTCTTGAATCGCTACATTTGGGATAATTTCCTAGGTTAAGATTCTGTCGTGCTTTTTTCACCGATGCTCATGCTTGCGCTTCTTCAGATGCTTCTTTACATGATGATTCTCAGATTGTTACTCGGTCACTCAGTCGTAGCAGTCACTAGCACCTGATTCGACTCTGTTAAGATTTGAGATATTAGAAGTGTAATAAGTCTCGTGATGACGAAAAATTTGATAGCGATCCTGAAATTTCTGACGAAAAATTCTGACTTCGGGTCTCAAACTTTGCTTGTGCGTAGCTGGTAGAACTTCTCGAGTAGGGTATCGAGTCTATTAATGTGGTAT
>MU894071.1:0-10312 GCA_036418205.1 Ostertagia ostertagi
CTATGTCAAAAAGGCCAAATGGAATTTTCCTTAGATGTCGCGGAAATGGACGATAAATTTCGAAAAGGTGAAGGATTGGTGTTCACAAATCCTGCGATGCGCCACGGATTCGAGTTTTATCCAAAATCGGGAGGGGGTGAGTACGAACTGGTTCGATAGCCGCAATTGTGTTGTAGCACAAGTACATCAATTATCTAAGTAACTACAAAAAAGATGATCAAAAAAAGAGAAAATAACTATCGTGCAAAACGGTGAGAGCTTTTTAGGCTACCTAAAACAACGCTTTTGACATAAACATACACGCTTGTGACATGAGGTACAAGAATTTTCAAGCTGTTTTCTCTGACTTTTTTGCTTTTTTCATTTTCGCTGATTTTTAAGAAGCCCTGATTATTCTTCTGATTTGTGATTTTCTCCTGTTTTCTGTTATGCACGTAATGAGCAAAGTGGGTATTAGCCTCGGTAAATAAGCAACACAAACAATTAACTGTTTCTGCCGATGGACCTAGGCTCGTGAGGGAATGTAAAACCCGCCGACCCACTAACTCTGTAGGGTTCAGCCAAGCAGCAATTTCGAAGTGAGATCTGCCCAGCTCGCAAAGTTTAAAGGCAAACCCCGGGATTAGCCTGACTGATAGGAAGGATACCGCGAGGGAAATCGTGGGGTCTGCATCTTTATAGATCATACCGGCTCCAAAGTTGCGCGATTAAGGCGCTAATCCATTACGAATCGCTTGCTTCCTTCCCACCTTCAATTCATTCCAAAGCTCAGTCATCACTACGAAGCCCTTCTGTACACCAGTTCTATCGCGGGGCCTCTCTTTAACAAATGAACTTTTGTATAACAGTGCAAAATTACCTATGACTATCGTTCTCGCATCTTCGGCACTGGACGATCTTCCACCGCAGTTAGGTGAAACGCCGCGAATACTTTGCACTTGCGCCAGATCTGCAATATCAATACAGAGTCAAATTGAATAATCAACATTAGAGATTTCTGGTGGCTCGTTATTCGGGCGGGAAATGAAGCGGACGCTCTTCAAAGCCGACAGTTTAAACACGTTGACGACAACGCAGGACACATACGTCCCGCACTTTGCAGGCCATGACGGACAGCGCGGGACGTATGTGTCCTGCACCCATTACATTAATTTTTTTCCGCGCAAGCGCGATTCAAGTTAAGTACTTTTGAGTGTATTCTAAAGGGGAAACCTCAGCATACCTACAAATATATTGACCCACAGAATGGTCTCGTGTGCCTTAGTTAAGAGGAGAGTTTCTGATTCCTACAAAATCATCAGTTTAGTTAATTTTTCGTTTCCTTTTTCCCCTCATGAGGGTAAAGATTCAAAGGGTAGTATAAGTAAATGCGGAACCTAAGGGATGACATGATATGCATCTTGATCGGTACAATCGAGGTAAAGTTCGTTTTAACTTCCATTGCAGCTGAGCCTCACAAATTTTGCTTTTTCATTTTCATTTTATTTCTTTTTATCAAATATTTACTACTATACCCCTGCGTAGCTTCTATGCACTGAAAGTACCGATCTTATCTCGTATCAATCACGTTTTTCCTTATTTACCACCCAAAACCCGCCTGAATTACCTGAGGCGGCCGCGCTCGCAAAATCGCGCCGGTCCCACGCGCCCAAAAAAGCCAAAACGTGCGTTGTCGTCAACGTGTTAATGAAAGGAAATTTTCTAAATAATACGAAAAAATTGGAGGAATTTATGGAAGCTCTGAGAATTGACGAGGGTTGTGTAGCCTTCTGGTTGACTTCTATTGCCATGCACTAACGGTGTCACGCTGACTAGTGTGTTGTACCATCGATTTGTGCCTCTTCAAGTTTTTTAAGGCGATAAGACACGTTCTCTTGGCATCATCAGCGTTGCGAAAGACAACAACACTGTTTTTTGGGGCAAATCAAATATAAGTTGGAACGGTGCGAATAACTGTATATCAATACATATTGTTAAAGACTGTTCTGGCACTCTACTAGGCAGAAAGTAAGCTGTTCGCAAGTGTGAATTTCTTTGTGGCAGGTAAAATTGGCAAATGTTGCTTTTTAGAAGTGCTGAAAAATACGAATCTACTTGAAGATGATTTACTATCGGATGTCCAGTCACAGTAACTGGCAAATCAAGTGCAAAGCACCAAATTTCCGATAGGTAAGAAGAAAAAAGAAAAGAAAAAATAATCAAATAAGGAACTGAGGAATGGAGTGGATAGTCGGCGCAGAAGGGCAGGAGACCAAGACTGCCGCTTCGCTGAATGGAGATGAGAAGCTGCGATACCACTCAGTAGGTGCCCGCGCAACTTCCACTTCAACTTCTAACTTCAAGAGGCTCGAAGAGGAAAGGCTTATCAACAGAACGCAAGTCTATCATCAATTTAAAGACCCACCACAGACATTGCTGGCAACAGAAAAGGAAGTAGAAGGAACAGGAAGTAAAAGTAGTATAATATTAGCAATAAACTAGAATAGCCTAGGTAACATTTGCAGCAGTGTTTAGAAAACGCTTTCCAGGCCTCTCGACAAAACGACTGAATTTGTCGAAACGTCCCTTGGGCAAAGATAATGTTCCATCCGTTACAAAATCTGTGTGGCAGAGTGGTACTCAATAGAAGGTATACAGTAGAATCGCGGGTAAAGTTGCCAGTATATTGTGGTGTTTTGGCAAGGGATAATAGCACTGAACAGCTAGTGAAGTTACAATTAATTGCTAGTCGAGTAGTAGAGCTCAGCAGTTCTCGTTGGAATTTTCAAGCGTCTTTAATCAGTCCTTTAAAATTGTATAAAACTCGAACAACTTACTCTAACTTATGAGGATTTAATAAATTGAGTTGGAGAGGGGCACTGTGGAAAAAAAAGAGGAAATGGAGGGACCACCAGAAAAAGCCGTACTGGTGCGAAAAGGATGTTCATGATGAATGCGATGGATTGCTCTGACTGACAGCCATTACGGAAACGAAGCGAAGTGAATTTTACCGCGGCGGTCGGTGCCGAAGGGGTACACAAGATGAACCCGGCAACAGGAAGACCCACGTGGGATGGGGTAGCGGCGAGAAATCAGAAACTGGATGGTTTTGACCATGACACAAAGGTCAAGCACATGATAGTGGCCTAGTATGATGGAAGACTTCGTACTTAGACCTTCAGATTTCACTGTTGACAGTTGTTTTCCATTTCTTTCTGCGTTTTTTTTTTCGAACCCGGGAAGTATTTCCTTCACGTGAATTGCGACGTGGTTTGACGATCTCGATTGATTAGTTACACATCAAATAAAGAGAATGTAGAGACTATGGAAGCGGTAAATCAACAGGAAAGGAATAAAACAAAAACCAACCTGAGCCTCATTATTTCGTTTGCCGAGTGCAATTCTACATGTGCTTGCTAATAGATAACAAACGTAATGCGGACCGTTTTTTCGAAAGGCTTTGATCGTCGGCGTCTAGGTCAAAAGAAGGCCCTCCACACACTGGGGGTAACGTTGTCGTTTAACTGGTGCCGACCCATCTGAGAAATACAAAAAGACCATGTCTTGTCTTCGTCGGCTAATAACTTCGCAAGGCATTGTGTAGGCCAAATCACATTCATGTTGACATGGCGATTCTGAGCGGAAATATAGAAGCGTGGCGCATCCCAAAACGGTAATGATTAACGCCGTAGGCTTCATTCTATGAAGTGAAAGTGCCAAATGCCTGACAAGGGAGGAAATGTATGATCTATAATAATTACGACGATAGTAGAAGTGTTGTGAACTATGTAATCTGTAACTTTTTACAACTGCAGTATGCGTTACATATAAGTAAATCAATCAATAAATGAGCTGCTCTGCCGACGGCAAACAAAATATTGGAAACTCATATTACATGATGCAGGAATTATTCTGCCGTGCTCACCAGGTACAAAGAGCGTGCTCTTAAGCTTTCGAGCACACAACGCATCATGACTTGCGACGTCAAAGATGTTCCGATTTCAAAGACAAAAAATCATCATTTCAGCACAAAAATCACCAATTAGCAACAGTAGGATTTTTGAAACCTGATAAGTCATCCATATGGAACGAACTCACACAATTTATGAATAAGTAGCTTGGAGCTATGCCATCAATGACGACTGTTTTTTAGGAGTCCGCCGTGATGGAGTAAGAGCTTGTGAAGTAAAGAGATAAGGTGGAAGGTATGAGCATTCTCTTAATGACTAGAAGACGAGCTGATTTACGTTCAATATTGATAAGCCTATAGCCATAGAATGAGCCATAAAAAGGGATAAAAGGATAAAGCATTTGCCGTTGATCAATCCCTTTTTGGGATGCGGCACGCATTCTACTTCCATTTGTACATTCGTAGTGGCATTTGAATGCGATGTGGCCTATACAATGACTTTGCGGGGGCCAGCCGATGTACAAGTCAGTGTTTTTATCCTCCCAGACAAGTCTGGTACCAACTTAATCGACTCTGGAAAGATGGAACATTATTGGCCCCGACGACCACGAGCGAGGGTTTTGTCCCCGACCGCGCGCGGAACGTAAGCGGGTCACCTGCCGATCCACACGTTTTCGTCCAATGATGGGCCATGCTTTCGATTTTGCGCTGAAATGTTGTGAAACGATGAAACTGCCATTTGGCCACACAAAAATGTGGGTGCTAGTAACTTGTGATCTAATATTTTTTGCCCAAAGTTATTTAATTTATGTAGAAAAATAGGCGCAACCTCAATCTAGAAATAAGAATAGCGGCGGTACATCTTACGCCCTGTGTGAAATTCTGATCCTTTGTCTATATTCCACTTATGGATCCACAATCCAAAGAGGATCCACAAATAGAAGTGGGAGGATCCACAATAAAGTGGAAAGTCGAAAAAGGGGATTTTCATCTAGGGGGACAGGCGAACCCCTAAGTGTGATTTCGATGATTTCCCCCGCGATTCGCAGCGTAGAATGTGCCCCGGCGACCTAGCATGGTCCTCCCCGCGGCGCTCTCAGCGCATTGTTCAGAAGCAAAGTGAGACGGTACAACAGCTGGGGTTGAGGGGAGAAGGGGTGCCACGTCAAACCCCTCCCCATCCCCCACTGATTGTAGGATCAACTTCAAAATCACTTTCCGGTCTTTTAGTAGTGCCTAAAGTAAGTTTCAACAAAGAAAAGGAAATATCAGCCTCGAAATCGAAAGGAAAACTAGCGAAGGCAGGTCAATTACAAGGCGCACTTCCACAGAAATGACAGGTACAAGGGTAATCAGAAAGGAAATGAAAAAATAGCTGCATGATAAGGGAGCTACGATCAATCGAAGACCTAAAGCGACGTGCGCTTTGGGCAGCTCGTCCCCAAAACGTGACCGTTCACTAATTAGAAGTGATTGGTCGTCAAACCGAATCGGTGCGATCGCTTACCACTACACCACAAAATAATTTGAAAGTCAGAAAATAAAGGTAAGACACGAATTATAACGAAAAAACCGAGGATTCGATCCATTGGTTAGAAAGATGATTTACAGTCAATAAGAATATAAGAATGATTTTGAGACTTACAAACTCTGTCGGAAAAATTTTTGCTAAAGCAAAACCCGCAGAAGGGTCAAAGTGTAAACCAAGCCATTACGTAATTTTGTGCGTGTTAGAAATGCTGATAAAACAGTGTAAATTGCGTCATTCCTAATTGGGATAGCCTAGTGAATCACTGGCTGCTCAGCATGGTCTTGAGATGTTGGGCGAACTGAGGCGGCGTGGTAACAAAATGTCGCCTTGTCCTTGGGGTAATGGTGTGGAGCCAAGGTTAGCAGAGTGGTTTTATCAGTGCAAGAAAAATATTGGTACTGTTACCGTTCTATATCCCCCTCCCCCCCAATCCAACCATGAAAAATCGTAATCCGGTAGAAGTCTTGTTGGGATTGGCCTTCTCCATTAGGGAACCGTTTTCGCTGAAAGGCTCCGATTCTGTTAGGGGCGTGGCGCAAGACCTGGTAGGGAGTGAGGGGGTGGTGTGCCAAGAGCCACCATCTGCTTACCCTGGCAGGCAAGTGGGTTCAGTGGGATGGACTCTGTTCCGTTTTTGTCGCGTTGTGTCAGTTCCTATCAGCTGTCTCGGCTCAGGTGCATGCATGCGTGGGGTGCTCTTTGCTTGTGTGGCTGGAATCCAGCACGTTGTCTCCGTAAAAACTTGCATGCAGGTGATGGCGGTTCACAAAATGGTCCTGGGTTGCCTCAAAAAAGGGCCCTCCTCCGCGATAGCGTATCTAGCTACCTCGAGTCAACCGAACACCGCAACGACCTGTGAGTCGAATAGTGTACCGAACTTTGCTCAGCCATCCCTTCAGGGTCAGCGACTAGCACCAAGCGTAAGCAACCAACTAGCTGACGATTAAGAAGGATTGCTGAAGTGGTAAAGGATAAAGGATAAAGGATAAAGCATTTGCCGTTGATCAATCCCTTTTTGGGATGCGGCACGCATTCTACTTCCATTTGTACATTCGTAGTGGCGTTTGAATGCGATGTGGCCTATACAATGACTTGCGGGGCCAGCCGATGTACAAGTCAGTGTTTTTATCCTCCCAGACAAGTCTGGTACCAATTAACCGACCCCGGAGGGATGGAAGGCTTGGTTGGCCCGGGCGACTCACGACCCAGGATTTGATCCCCGGACCGCTCGCGTGGTAAGCGTGCCACTTGCCACTACACCACTTCCGCCAGAGGAGGAGTCGGAAATCCCTTCAGATCTTCTCTGGCTTCTCAACCGCCCTAAGAAAGGGCCTCTTTGGTTGGTTTGGTTGGCCCGGACGGAGCACGACCCAGGATGCAATCGCGCATGGTAAGCGCGCCACTTGCCGCTCCACCAATTCAGCCGGAAACTGCTTTTCGTTAGAGGACAAAACACTAAGAAGTCAATCAGCTGGACAACTCAAGTTATTCTAAGGCCTAAACCGCATTCTGCTGCCACCTAAAACAATAGGACCATAATAGAATGCATGGCGCATTCCGGAAAGGAATTTATGGAAGTGTAATAAAATGCATGGCGCATGGCAAACAATAATTCATTAATGCTGAGTGTTTGATCTTACGTTTTTGATTGACGAGCAAGGGTAACGAAGACGGATAGGTCGCGCGCTGAATAGCACTGTTTAACCCTGGTAGAATCGCTCAAGAGCATCGAACTCCCGTGTAGCGTTGACGGAAGACTCCAAGTCGGACTGCTTAGTGGTGTCCGACACTATCCCTTAATGGTGCAAGGGGTCTCAGTACTAATGACTGACTGCAGGACCAGTACGATTTTGATCTTAACAGTTCGTATCGTTCTTTGCCGTCGCGATTGGACCATTAGCTCGATCAGCATGATCATTCCTAATTGTCACTGACTATTATGATTTTTAGTTGATTAACGCTAAGGGGAGGAAGTGGTGTAGTGGCAAGTGGCACGCTTACCACGCGAGCGGTCCGGGGATCAAATCCTGGGTCGTGAGTCGCCCGGGCCAACCAAGCCTTCCATCCCTCCGGGGTCGGTTAATTGGTACCAGACTTGTCTGGGAGGATAAAAACACTGACTTGTACATCGGCTGGCCCCGCAAGTCATTGTATAGGCCACTACGAATGTACAAATGGAAGTAGAATGCGTGCCGCATCCCAAAAAGGGATTGATCAACGGCAAATGCTTTATCCTTTTATCTCCTTTAACCCGTAAAGGGCTTGCTCATCGGAAGGTTCCTTGGTAAGGCTCTTGAAGTATACTTGAAAATGTGGAAGTATTTTGCAGGGGAACGGTCTCGAACAGAAAAAATTCCATTTGAGTAGAGTTCTGACAGGAATTCAGAGACAACCCAATATAAGCAGATATCGAATGTCTGGCGCGGTTAGAGGGATTGACAGAATAGATATGAATCACAGAACGAGCAATGAATAATAAATAATACAAAACGAATTCCATTCGTATCTAGAGCACAGTAATCGTGCACATGAAAAAAGAACGTACGTGAGCTGTGTTACTCGCTTCCCACTGCGTTTCACATGACATTAAAATGCGTGTATGATGGATGGATTAGTTGAAGGGTAGAAAAGGACGGAGTTGGAAAAAACATATTTCAAAATTTCAAACTGGATCTCATATCGACTTAGAAGCAACTTTATGACAGGTACATTTTGATCCAGCCAACTTCTTCTTCGCTAACTTAGTTTCTTTCCAACAACGGCTAAATTGCAACAAGAAAATCCTTCGGGAAATGTTCATTTTTCGTGACATAAAGTGTCAGTTGTGATCACTGGAAAACAACACAAAGTTTCACGCATGAAGATTCGGTTTCCGAAGAGAAACAAACGTCCAAAAACTACACGTTATGGACATCGAAGGTAATTCGGGCGGAGCCAAACGAGACATGGAAAGAAGTTGGCCTTTAGCCGGCTACGTATCAGGCGACGCAATGACGGAATCCGGGTAAAGTGATCGATTTTGGAGAATAGAGGCAAACAATCGATAGAGTATGATGCAGTAGAAGTGTAAGATGTGAATGCAATAAAGCAGAAAGCCAGAAAGAGTTTCTAGTGAAAGGCACTCCAAGAACCAAGTGGAAGCATCCCCGTCGCCAGCATTTGTGAAAGACGTCCGTGGGCACTTTGAACGCGTAGCAGCCCTTTCGATTTTTCGAATTTTTTACCAAAACAAAGCAATATTTCTGTTCTTTTCATTCTTATCGTGGATAATGAGTCTCAAGCCAGTGATTTATGGCTGAAATAGAATCATGATTTTTCCGTGAAGGATTCCTTTGAAAAGGGATTCTCAAACTTCAAGGTGCAAAACTGCATTGCGAATATGACCTTTGCAGCGGAAATCCAGGTTCTCGATAAGCATGCCCTCATTCCAATTTTCATGAAAAATTAAAAAGGACAAAGGATGAAGGTTTCAGCATTCATGGACATTTATTTGAAAATTGCCATGCAATTTGCTTTCAGAAAAAACATTTGGGTGTAAATGATTAATAGTGAGGTACTGATCAAACTCTCCAAAATATGCTGAACGTTTGTTTTTCACTCTGATTCAAGAAGATGCTCCGATGCATATTTGATCTGAAAGCGATTCATGAAGGCATATAAAGGTAGAAAATTAGGCGTTGATCAACAGTAGTGTTGGTATGCGCCATGCATCTGTCTTTCACTCAGAATAATCTAAAGTTTCGCCAGGTCCAGCACATTTAATATACGATCTCTAATGCTTGGATTGCTCAGACCTGGGCAAGTTCGATCAGGAATCCATCGAAGCATTAATCTCGAGGTGTCGTAGGGCTACTAGCCACTCCTCTACCTCCACTTGTGTGCACGTCAGAAAAATGGTGTGGCAATAGAAGCAACAGAGTATCAGAAAACTTGTGAGGCACTTGGCGGTTTTTAGGACGATAAAATGGACTGCCCGAATAGCTGATATAATAAATAAAGATAAAGCATTTGCCGTTGATCAATCCCTTTTTGGGATGCGGCACGCATTCTACTTCCATTTGTACATTCGTAGTGGCGTTTGAATGCGATGTGGCCTATACAATGACTTGCGGGGCCAGCCGATGTACAAGTCAGTGTTTTTATCCTCCCAGACAAGTCTGGTACCAATTAACCGACCCCGGAGGGATGGAAGGCTTGGTTGGCCCGGGCGACTCACGACCCAGGATTTGATCCCCGGACCGCTCGCGTGGTAAGCGTGCCACTTGCCACTACCACTTCCGCCCTTGTAAACTTGATTTTATTCATCTCAGTCGAAATTGAATTTATTTGTCAATCGTGCACATGATGGAAGGACTTTTTGTCTGAGAGGGACTTGATCGAGGACTGCGCTTAACTTAGCAACCGTTTTGCCACTGCTCCATCCGCACCGACTTGTCTATACTTCTGCTTACCCTAATCACAACGAAGAGTGACCGCTTGACCAGGCCGAGTCAGAAAGAGGGAAGCAGAGTTTACGAAAATGGGCTGCATTTCTGGAAGTCTTGAAAATGGAAGATTCTGAACTTCAACTGCTGCCCTTCCAAAAATTGTGCCACTTCAAGCCATACTCCTACCTTGCCCTATCTGAATGCGACTCATTTTTGGGGTTTGAAAAAATAGAAGGGGAAGGGGTAGGTAGAGTCAGACATTATTAACGCCGTTTAAGTGGGTTCAAGGGTTCATTTGGCTGAAACCGGGCAAAGGCCACGCCACGGCCGATTTTGCCAGACGACAGTGATCGAGAGCAGGTCTCCCATGCAGGCTTACATACACTGTAATAGTTCTAAACAAAGTGTTCACAGCTGCTGACTGGTTTTCCTGGGTTTTTTTTTTCGAAGGAGAACACAACAAGG
>MU894074.1:0-27466 GCA_036418205.1 Ostertagia ostertagi
GCTCCGACTTCGATTACAGCACTCCGTTAGCTCGATTCTCACCTTGCCGTCACTTGTCGGAGGGCGTTCAGAAGTCGCCCTGGCCGAAACAGCTTTGAGAAGTCAACTGGAGTTTTACGGAAATCGTTTTGATCAGGGTTAGAGACGAGTTCCTGCACTGACTTCGCCTGAAAATATGCAATTGTTGGGCTACGTGCATTTTCCACAGTAGGAGAGCCCATTCACCCGTCACCATTCTTCAGCGCAAAATTACTCGTTATGTATCACAAAATATAACAGTCATGCGTGCTGTCGCGGTGCACCCCTTCACCTCGTATTCGCCACATCGTAATCACGCGCTCAAAATATTCATTTTCCGAATAGTACGGGATGGTGTTTCTCATCAAAAATAGCTATGCTTCCTCGAAATCAATATTCGACAATAAATAGTACGAAATGTTCAGTTTACCTTGTAGATCAAAACTGTCAGGTACTCGGCTGGATCGCGTGGACCAGGACCATTGGTCCTGCCAACTGTCTGGCGTCTATAATATTTAATGGAGATCATTACATGAAACAAATGCAGAGCTTCACACAATGTATTGACTAAGAAAGTCAATAGGCTTAAAGGCAGCGATTACGATAAAGTGGGAGCGCATCGGGGAAGCATATGCACCACACGAATCAGTTACTTGGCTGCCAGGAAGCGAGGTGTAGCGCTTTCACGACGAAAGGTGCGCTGGTTGCTGAGCAGGACTTCGAAAGCACTCCGCCCCCAAAAGCGATCCGCCCACTAGTTTAGTTGGTGATTTGGACGAGCTGCGTTGCCAGCAGCGGCACAACTGGAGCAACTCGATTGGAGTGTGGTTTGGCATGGTTACCAAACGCGTTGCGCTGAACTCGTTCATACGCCGCTTTCTGAGCTGTCACCTGTTCATGAGTGAAAACCAACGGCCAAAAAAGGGGGTCCCATTTTGCGTTTTTTGACGGATTTCTCCGCTTTTTTCGCCACTGGCGTACCATTGAGCACCACCACGTCTCCTCTAAACCCTTCTTGAATTATCGTAATCGCTTCCTCCAATGATAGCATGATGGCGTGAGGATAGTGCGGTTCAATGACGCCATTGGACGCCATTGGTGAAAGTGCGCTAAGAGACGATCCTAACCCCACCCCCAGCGCAGATGGGGTTTAGTCCATCAATAAATCGAATGACATCATCTAAACCACATCGCCCTCCATCCATCGTGATCACTCCTTTAACATGACAACAAGTACAGCGCGTGCTTATATTGACAACAGTTACAGTGCCGTGCGACCCCACGCGTCAAGCGGCGGTTCGAGCGAACGTACAATTTTGTCTCCGAGGCAAACGAGAGCTAAATTCGCCCACACGTTGGCATAGCGATTTTCGTAATTTATACTGCCATGAAGTAAGGAGATTTTTCACTCGTAATAGTTGAATTGCTGAGCGCAGGTGGCACGATAAATGAAGGTGAATAATTCCTAGGTGGAGTAAGGCTAGGCCTTCAAAGGACCGAGACGTTACATATTTGCGGCGAAATTCGCTCGTACCGGCTTAGTAAGCCTTATCTGTGCTAACCGCCAAAGCATTCCGTAAAAACGCTTCGCTCCACAGGGGCCGGGTGCAGCAGCCGATTTAGAGTATGCATCCCCTCACCTTGACGCAGGGGAGTACATCACATAGGTTGGGGATATAGTCCCCAACTTTGGGCGAAGATATCCCGACCTTAGAGGATGTATCCTCGTGTGGAGGGTGACGTGGATTTATCCCCTAGTTGGATGAGGGATGGGTCCCCATCTCCTCGTTGAGGCTTGCTGCACTCGGCCTCAGGAGCCTGAATGATTACAGAAGCGTACCGAATGCTGGCACTGTTACCATTAATGTCGGTTCTTTATTTTAGAAGAATCACACTTCGAGCGATGTCATTTTTGTTTGTTTATGTAACGCGTTACCAAATAAAGCACGATGTTCGTGTTTGATGCTAACTGGTATGAGAGTACAAGTGAGGCGAAGCTGTCCGTCGTGACCTCTGTAAAAGTGAAAATTAACGGCGCATGGAAGTCAAGGTCGTTTACCTATGGATTTTCTTCGGCGCGCTGCACCATTTACCACCACTATTTTCCTTCAAGTGGGAGTGACCAATTTATCGTAACCATCGTGGCCTTTCAAATCTGGATTTTTACTCTTTGATCATGTGGGACAGACAAGATTTCGCCAGCGAGACCTAGAACGTCTAAAGAAAAATAGCAATCTGAGATGAAGCCATCGCCATTTATCTTATTTCTGGATGCACGTGCATTCACTGTTATAATTTTTAGATGGGTCTAGATAAAAATTGGTACTAGAATAGATGGTCCTGCATGGCGAAGAAAATAATTAAGCTGGTTGGGCGTGCGTTTGCAGGCGCGTCCAAGCGGCCCCTACGGAGCCTGGTGCCCAAGTGGAGACGCTTTTCAGAGTAACGCGGGGCACACAGCGGTAGGTTTACGAAGATCGATTGAGCCCTCTGAAACTTTTATGAGTCTACCTGATGCAGTTGAAGTGAATTGATCACTTCAAGAGTGGACTTATCGGCTGTGATGGTTCCACGGATGGTCTTATTGACAAGGCTGAGACTTGCATGTATCCGTTGCACCTGAAATTATGGCGAATGTAACGATCTTGTGGCCTTTTAGACTATGTCTGTGTGAGTGCGCTTCGAATAAGCGATTGAGGCTTGATTTTTGCAAGAGAAACTGTGTGGGGGGGGGCCATTTTTATTAGTGCCATGAGTGGGCAGGGCCACCGGACCCGTTCACTTTTGAACGAGGAGTCGTATCTTATGATGTTCTGGGAAAGGAGGGGGGGGGTCGCACTTGGGGTTTGAGCATGGTAAGTAAACTATGGTAAACTAATAACTAGACAACTATACGGATCAAGTAACAGTATGGAAGAAGCCAGAGGGAAGTTTGCAACAAAGGATTGTATTTTTGACGGTGTTTTTCGTCGAATGTTTGGCGAAGTTTGGACAGAAGTAGAGTAGTTTGCTAGTACGAAACGGGTATAAACTGTTAGAACTGTGTCGGAATCCCACTCGTCTCATGAATCACTACCAGAAACAGCCATAATGGTGCAGGTCGGTGGTCGGTGAAGAGAGAAGCGGAATCGTACTGAAGGGCTTTCGAAGACTAATATGGTGTGTAGCGGTCGCACGAGGATCCTTCAATGGAGAAGGTGTTCGTGAAATTAGTCAAAAACTTCGAACGTGCGGTTGACCCAGCTGGCGGGTCCTTCGCAGAGTTTTTAACAATCAAGATGAACAACGGTCAAGGATCCCTCAGGGCATGAGGATCGCCTTTGTCTTAGTGAGAGGAGGAGGTGAACTGCAGCTCCTAAGGTTACAGCGGCGTATGCTATCTTCCCGAAACAAGGTGATCCAAAGTTTCCTTTAAATTTATTTGATCAGAACGATATAGTTTCTTCAATTCCGGTGCATGTTTACTTTTACCCACATACATACCGGGTGCTACTAAATATTGGCGCATGGATTGTTGACCATATTTTTAAAAGTTAGAAGCTTTTTAAACGAGCTTTTTCATCTTCGGAGGTTTATCTTTATATACCTTATAACATGGCAGTACATTGCTGAAGAAAGTGCTCGAAATGGCCTTCTTCGGCAGCGATACAGGCTTCAAATCTCTTCTCAACTGACATCACTGTGGGCCGCAAGTAGCTGACGTCAAGCTCCTTCCACGCCTCCTCCAAGGAAGCCTTCAGGGAGTCCAAACTTCGACGTTGCTCAGAAGGCATCTTCTGCTTTAAGAAGCCCCACACCGCCAAATCAATTGGTTCAAATCGGGCGACTTAGATGGCCAAACATTTTGTGCCCGGTAACTTGGAAAATGACGGTCACAGTTCTCCAACATTGATTTTGCGGCATGTGGAGGCGCCCTGTCTTGCTGAAGAATGCAATGACGTTCGCTGAAGGTCAAAAGAGTCCTTGGAAGAAGGGCATTACGTGAAAATTGTTTCCGGGTAGATCTGGGCGCTGGCTTTGATGTATTCATCCACAAAGACAAGCGGTGTCATGGTTTCAGAAGTAATTCCTGCCCAAACCATGACAAATTTGAAAAACGGTTCCTTGTGTGTTACACAAGGTTGTCTGCTAGCCAGATCCAACAACTGCCTGTCGTTTTGCAAATCGTGCGCCACTTCTGGTCTGAAGATCTACTCACGTCACGCCGACGTCGGCTACTTGCGGCCCACGGTGATGTCAGTTGAAAAGAGACTTCAAGCCTGTATCGCTACCAAAGGAGGCCATCTCGAGCACTTTCTTTGGTAATGAATTTTCATGTTTTATTGTATATGAAAATAAACTTCTGAAGATATGATAGCTTCTCTTTTTGGAAATATGATCAATAAACCATGCGCCAATATTTAGTAGCCACCCTGTACATTAAATATAGGCCATTATCAGGGAAATCCCAGTTGGGAAGACAGAGAAAATTCAAAGGAATTTTCGTCCCCTAACCAATTCGGGGAGGATAGCATACGGCCCCAGGAGAGTAAAATATCAAATTTGCTGTGCTAGCCGTCACACATATATTCCCTGCACCCCCCACCATTTGTGGGCCCTTTTGAAGGAATTTTTAGGGCGAAATCAGAGTCGGCCGTTACAATGCTAGAAACTCTCATAATTCCTTTCCGGAACATAAATAATTGCTTCATTTCGAGATTTACCGTAGAAGCCACAATTAGGACTTATGGTCCCTATCTATATTCCGTATGAATTAATTTTAGATAGAAGAGCAAATGAATGAATCAGGGTGGAGAAACTCATTGAGCCGGTTAGATTTGACAATTCTAAACATTTACTGCGTGAATTTGATTCCAAGACGATCATCTCTGCCATGGGATCCAGACGTTCCTTTTGATGGCGCGGGATCTACAATCGCGAGATGTTACGAATCCTGTTGTTTCGACAACAGATTGTATAATTAGGTGGTGCGAATGTGAGAAAGCCCAATAAAGTACCTGTCTAGTTATGCAGGTCACACCTTGACCATAGCCTTTTCAGAGCTGCCAATTGGGATGCAATGCGTCCCGCCCAACGGCTGCGTTCGTTACCACTCAGAGTACTACCTGAGAAAAAATTCGTGATAAGGTGACATGGTTGAAATATGAATGTAGAAATGCCAAGCGGGCGTCTGTGAAAAATAAAAACAAGCGAAGTGGTCAACCCAGACATAAAAAACAACATCCGCTTCCTTCCCCCCCCCCCTCGTTGATTTTGAATTCGGACGACCTAGCCGTTTCGTGGCCACTGCAACAACACTCGTCTTTCATTATTAGTGGTTTTTCGCATGTCAACGTTGTAATAATATGTATCGCACTGCGGCAAAGAAATCCTGCCGTTTGTGGCCATTAGATACTCAGGAGTTAAAATTAATATAAGATTTCCAGGGGGGTGCTTTCTATAAGGGCACTTACTGAGAGAACAGTAATGCACAAATTGGCCTGAGAATACGGTAATGTTAAATTCCGTTGGAGCTTTCTTGCCCTACAACTTTTGTTGGCTGGGGTGACGTTTTCTGCACCAAAGGACGAATGGGGCTATGGACTTGGAGCCTCCTCTACCCACTTTCCGCAACCGTCCTCCTACTTTCACGACCGAATCAATTTATATATACAAATTCGACTGGTTGTCGAAGATGCGCCTTTCAAGTAAAGAGCTATAGTCGAAGGCCAGGGTTTATAACTATCTTCCTCAAAACTCAAAAATCACCTAGAAAGTATTAAACTTCACTTCCCCTCCCCAATCTGTCGACGGGTCAAAAACAGATCAGAGTATGTTCTGGCTGGAGATAGGATCCATAGATGCGCAGTAAGGAAGAACTAAAAGGAACGGAGTCCTAGGAGTTCGCAGGGGGAGGGGGGGGGGGGGACGCTTTGGTGAGATGTGAATTTCGGGGGGGGTATTATTCCCCCTGTCGTCGAAATTTACCTTTACCAAGGTCGACCATTCTTTCTGTTCCCACTCGCTACACTACGATAGAAATCCTCCAATTTTTCAGATGATTTTCGGTTCTACCGGTGGAGACCATTCGAGTACCAAAATAGCTACCATTTAGCGCTTGCTGCGGAAAACAGGAGTTCAACTCAGCTTTTAGAGAGCTACTCGTGTCGTTTAGACTATAATCGGTACTCTTTTATTCGCACGATATCGGATTGCAGTGTATTTCATACTTCCACATACCGCGATTTTCGCTTAGCAATTTTCCTATTTGCCGCGCGCGACGAGTCGCGCGACAATTAGGCAATACTAAGGGCACGCGATACCTGCTATTCGCATTCTAGCAATCGTGTCTTCGGCTTCTGTCAATTGCCACGAGAATCGGATATTCATTGGAAGAGACCAAAGAGGTTTGGCTGGTCTTCGGAAGGTATTGACGTCGTGATAAACTGCTGTATTTCCTGAAATTGGAGATTTGTAGGAGCTCAAACGACCCTTCACAAATTTGGCTCGTTGTCAAAAAAGAGTATACATGTGCAGCTTTTGACAACATGCCGCACATAGCAATATCAGCAAGAATCAGCAACCATCATTCCAAAATTGAGCAAGCGTATTTTTGGGTAACGCCGCGGTGAATGCCGCGGCACGCAGCCGGAGCCTAACAGCTAAAGTCTGTTAGAGAAACTGACCATGAGCTTTTTCAAAGCAGAGGTATCATAAGGACTGATGTGTGGAACACAAAACCATGTTTCGTTTTCGCTCACCGATTTTGATAGTACCAAAAAATTAGAGAAAGACACTGTTGCTGGCGACTGAATTTTGCTGAGGTTTTGGCGCTTACCGGGTTGGGTTCATTGCTGTGTTAAATGTCAAAATCAGATGTACATATTCGATTAAATTAAGACATTTGAGGCCTAAAACTAGCCGCCAAACTCTGAATTGTTTGGACGCCACGGGATGGTCGAACATCGACAATACTTCCACTTCCTTTTTAATTTTTTACTATTCGTACCGCGTGGCGGAAGTGGTGTAGTGGCAAGTGGCGCGCTTACCACGCGAGCGGTCCGGGATCAAATCCTGGGTCGTGAGTCGCCCGGGCCAACCAAGCCTTCCATCCCTCCGGGGTCGGTTAATTGGTACCAGACTTGTCTGGGAGGATAAAAACACTGATTTGTACATCGGCTGGCCCCCGCAAGTCATTGTGAGGAGCCACATCGCATTCAACTGCCACTGCGAGGATGTAGCGGGTTTAGCCGAATTAAACGTGGTTTGGTATCGATTACATCCTCCCTTACAATAAGCAAAGAAAAGACGTCTTTCGAAAGAGCCCAGATTATCTTGAAAGCCCCCCCCCCCTTTGTAATGCACATGTACAAGAAAATTCACGTCGCTTGAATCGTACCCCCGAGTGTTATTTACCTGTGAAACGAATAGCGAAAGAGGCTCCTACCTTGATATTGTCCACAGCGAGTAGCTCGACGCCTTTCCGCAAGCATTTGACCGGAACGACCGGTGACTTTTTCAGGTGTGAACAGTGTAAGAAGATATGACTCAAGCACTTGACTGTCAAAAATGTTCTCTATACGTCCGCCGTAGACGACATACATCAGCAGACCGCGAATGAATTCCCAATCGGCTTCTGAAGAGTGGCAATATATTCAGAGTCATCGAACGATATGAGTAACAGCGGATACAGTGAGACTCGAAGATACGTAAATGGATACCATCAGAAATCGCTTTTTTGCAGGCCGAGTTCACCAGATGGAAGCGGGGTCAAACAGGTGTCGCGGTATCCAGGATGAGCATTGCATCGTAGTTGCGTTCTTCTGACGGAGTAGAGGTGCTTGAAAAAATTCAAAGACGGAAAGCTCCTCCGAAGGAGAGGCCCGAGTTACGACTACTTGCAGCGGGGGACTCCGAAAGCATTGCAGTCGAAAAAAGGGTTTACACAATGGCGATCGACTGTCTGTTATACGAACCTTTACGAAGCTAACGAAACTTAAGCAGACCTTCACAAGGTTGTGCATGCGTAATACGATCGAAATGCATCTGCGATTACGAAGGCCGCGTTTATGGCGCGTTTCAGAGAGAAAACATCTAGACCGATCGCTTTGTTCTTGTTCAAAATGAACCAAAAATAATTTTTGGGGGCATCTCAATGTTTCCAAATGTACTTTTTCGGGATGGCATGGAAGACATCTGTTACAGCAACCAGCATTTACTGGTTTGCACTTAAAGGCAGAGTTCTTGATTTACACTGCGTGAGATTAATTACACTGCATGCGAAGAGTAGTGATGAGAGGTGGCCGCTTAGGAGAGAAAGAGGAAAAAATTGTAACATTTTACCAGGGAAATTATGAGCCTTTTGCTCTACGTTGCGGGAAAGTTCAAAAGGCCGGCAGGGAGATGAGAGATAATGTGAGCGCGGAGAGCGCTAGAGAAGTACGAGTAGAGAGAGCATAGCAGATCAACATTGCGACGCAGACAAGATATCGAGCGGTGGGCGGAGCGTGTCGCAACAGGTGGAGCGTGTCAAAGTTCTTAGCGCCTAGCGTCTAAATAACGCTTTTCGAAGTAGGGAAGTGACGCGACCTCTACACTTGCGTACCTAGCGCTTCTAGCCACCGTAAAGGCTCATTAAGTGGGTCTGAGCCCGAACTTTGCCTTTAATCTGGATAAAACCTTGGACTTCCGCGATATTTTTTCCACGAGAATGACTCACTCGATTCTTTAATAAGGCTTTCCACAAGTATACGTGTATCGGACATCAGGCCTGTCTGATTCGTAGAACTTCGTCCATGCCTGAAAATGTGAAAGGATCCATCTCTTATACCACGAACCAAAATGGAGTGGCTATTAAAACCTTATCCACAATTCAATAGATGAATCAATTTATTTCGAGTCATCAGTCAGTCAGTCGCAGTTTTTTCCCCGTTAGTCCTGTATTGATTTCGCCGCTCAATTATGAGATTTAGGGCTCTACAAGCAGAACATCCTACGCGGGCCCATCCACCTCAACTGGTCGCACCATCGATCGAGTGCGATCCCGTAAAAAGGGACTTTTGAGATTCACCAAGGCAAGATAAGACACCTTTGTGTGTAACAGGAGTTCATTATATCGTGTTAACGATTGGTGGTTAGTGTTACAACCGGTTGGCATGAAACAGGTGATCGCTACAAACTCCCCGACACGAGATAAAAAGCAGGAACTTGTTCAAACATCCGCGTTCCTGCCTGATCTCGTACATTTCTTTATCAAACAAATTGTAGAGAAGAATGCTTCCGCTAGGAGGGGGGGGATGTAGACACCGAAGTCTCTTCATCTTTCTTGATAATTGGAAGATTCGTTAGCAGCTCCAGTTTCACTACTGACTGCCCTAACAGATATACTGCCTATCAAAATTGTTCATTTTGGGCCGCTGGCGACACGATCTGATATCACATAAGTTCGCTGTAAAACCGGTCTAGTTATTGGGGCCCTGATCATCCGAATATGACACTCATTTTTCACATTCGTGCTGTTTAACGCACATTTTCTGGTTTTCTAGCTTTTCTCACCTACAGCGCCTAAGACTAAGCTTAGGGGAGGGGAGTGAAACTCCGGAGTGGGTAAACCACGCACCGTGTGGCAAAAGTTGGAGTGTGTTAGACCACAGGGGAGTGGCCTACTCACTTTGGAGCCCTCCACTATTCAAAGGCTTAGTCCTGATTGCGATCTAATTAGTGCGAGGGCGCAGACGAGCAGGAAATAGGCGGCCGAATAGCGCCAACAAAACGAAAACGAATGTCATATTCGTAATCAGGACCCCAAATAACCTCTATACAGAAGTTTACAGCGAATTTAGTGGGAATTGGCACCATAACTGGCTTCAATAGAGAACAATTTTGCGCCAGCGCCGAAAATGAAATATTATATCGTGAATGAGGACCTGACAACCATAACAAAAGTTTTTTCAGCGATGGATATCTTGACCACTCTCGGCCCTGGGCATTGAATATTGCAAGTAGTGCACAAAAAATTGTTTTCAAGGCCTAAATATGCGCATTCTGAGATCTGCGACATTGGCTGCCTTTTCTATGTTGTTCGAACATGATTTTGTGGAAACATAAAAATAGTACTATGAAGCATGGGCAGAAATTTTCACCTGTGGAATGAAGGTGCGCCGTTCTTGAAGCAGCGCATGTAACCAAGCCAAAACGAATATGGCTTGGTTGGTAAGAATTGACCGCCGTACGTCGTCGATCTGCGAATACGTCCGTAGTAGATTATTCCGTATTCCTGAAAATATTAGTTATGTTGTACTCAAGGACAGGTGGTGCTGCAAATAGGTCTCCAATTGGGAAAGAAAGTGGAAGTGTTCAGAGGTGAAGCGAAGAAAAATAAAGGAAGCAGTCTACTCGCAACAGAACGCTAGGTTTTCATCGTGATTTTTACCCTGGTATAGTCACACGGCACTGAACGCGTCATCAGTGTGAACTCCTCTGCTCTGTCTCTCTGCTAAGGCGGCTAGACTCTGATAATGGCGAGGGACTGGAAGCTGAGGTTAGGCGGGCAGAGCAATGAAGTCGCTCAGATGGATGTGTGAAGCCTTGCTACGTTGCTCGGACGGCTCCTTCGCCGGAGATGCGCCATTGACGTTAGGGTCAGCATGCTTTTCTTCATTAACTGGACGCATTCTATCTTCTTCAAAATTCAGTTTATTGGCCTTCTGTCTTCGAATAGTGAGAGGAACTGGCTGATGCACCTTACAGAACTTCTTACTACTACATATCAAACCACCCACTATGGCAGTACTCCAGAAAGTGCTCTCTGGCTCACCTGGAGGTGGTTCAAAGGTGACTTTCAAACTGCGCTGCAACATTATCGCCGGAAATTTGTTCTCCTCCTCGGTTGTCATCCACAGACGGAACTTCTCGTGTGGGGTGACGGCGGATAGTTCCTAAATTACGGTAATACTATGGCTCACGTGCTATGGAATGGATGATTTCGAACCTTCTGAATGACTGGGATAATACTGAGCATTAGGTGAACGTTCTGTAGACAGAGCCATTGACCGTCGGCGGAAGCACGTCGAATTGCATCAATTGTGGCCTGTTCTTGACCCTGACCCATTGAGATCGATGTATAATTATGTAAACCTATCGTGTTCGCTGCCAGCTTCTCCAGTTCCTAGAAGAAATGAACCAAATCTATTTAGACGAATGCTGAGAAATTCATTCCTCGCCACTCACCTGACTGGGATCTGCTCCACCGGCGAGGATGAGCAACACAGGCTCTTGATTTGAACTTTCTCGCAGGATATCAGATAGATCGAACGGAGGTGGATTGACAGAAGGGATCGCTGGAACAAACTTGGTTTCTGATCTTACAAAAACGAATGCAAGGACTCCCACCAAGAGAATTTCGGAGTAGAAATTAGAATTTCTTGAAAATATTCGTTCCAAAAGTTTAAGACGAACTCACACAGCGTCTTCAAGACAAAGTTTTGCATCGCTGAGTATAAGCGATCCGGTCGAACGGCTTGGATGAGCAGGACCTGCAAAAAGAGATTCCAGGTTTTGCTAAGATTTCATATAGCTGTAGCTTTGCTGGGGTTTCAGCGCCACGCTTGGTCAAACTGTTAAGATGAATGAAGAAGAAATTCTTTGCGAAATTTGCGCATCGGAAAGTTGTAATGGCAGGCCGTTCATGCATTCTGTAGATTGCATTCCAATGGGATTTTCAAAGCAGTAGCCCCAGGGTTTTGTGGAGCAATCTATTTTGTGGGTAGATGGAGTTGCCCATGAGTACAACAGAAGTGCCAATGACGCGACTCAGAACTGCGCGACAAAGGAGTTAAGGGCCTTACAAAGGGAGTAAATGTGAGCAAATAGACGAATCCTTGGCACATGGAAGTGACCTGAAGATGGCTGGCTTAGCTTAAATAAGGGCGGCTATAGTGGAGCATTGGGTAAGCATGTTCAGAAATGTCAGCCGCCGTGGTTGCCTGCGAGGCGGGAAAAGGGCGTTCTTGGCGGATTTATGATGCACCAATTTTTCTCTTCGACACATTTGGATCAAAGTTGTTGCTTTGCGCCTCTTAGAATCTAATCCGACATCAATTGGCCGGTGGGGGGCGGGGGGGGCGGGCCTTTAAGAACGGACCTCTGGAATGGCGTGATTGTGCCGCTGTAGTGGTGGAAAGCTGCACAGAATCTCGCTAATCGGACTGCCGACTGAATTCTTCTCACGTGCTTTGATCGCGTTTAGTTGGAGGTTGTGATAGGAGTTGTAGAGCTTAATATCATGCGTCACGTGTCAGAGCTCCTTCATTCAAGTTTACTCACATAAATGTGGTTAGAGTTGGACACAAATGAACGTCGAACAACAAATAAAAAGGAATACTTGAATTTTCGCCACAGCTGATCGTCGACTGTTATCAATCCATGTCACTTCTTTACTGGTCGATTGAGGTTCATCGACAATGCGACGGAAAATTCCGCATTTTCCAAAATCCGGGGCATGCGAAAAGGCGCGTCAGTTAGCCGCATCTTAATCGTGTGCGTGGTATAGGGTTTAGGTGCTTTGAGCTCAAGTGTTTAAAGGTTAGTGTTGGTTGTGTTGTAAATTTGGATGGCTCAGTACTAACCCCGTCCCTACTGGAGAGGCCTCATACGATCCCCTGACCCTTCCTATGCCAGTACTTGGTGATACATATGGGCAACGCCTACATTGAAAGACCACAGAATGGAAACGACTGAGACCTCAATGGGAGTTTGTAATTTAAGGGTCTAGCCCATTCCCCGCTGGAGGGGTTCTCATACGATCCCCATCTCTTTAATCCTTCATACACCAATCCCCAGAGTACCACATGGACAGCATCTTCTGGGGAACTCACAGAATAGAAGCGATCCAGGCTTCATTGAATGAGGTTTGTATAATATAAGGATTAGGTCTAGCCTACCTTGGGTTGGAACATTTTAGGCATTGTTCCATGAACAAATGACAGAGCGAACATGAGACGATCGGCTTTGAAAAGTGCTCTCGAAATGTGATAGAAAACGGCGAGTTGCAACGAGCGCATCTGCGTTTCGATTCGTGTCGAAGTACGATCCTGAAACAGCGTTATCATCACCCGTACTCTTGACACGATCGACCGTCCGTCGAGTTGAAAGGGGGGAAGTTGTATTCAGGTTTATAGGCCAGGGAAGGGATGATATTTTCTATCTTATTTTGTGATTTCTTGGGCTGATGCGGCAGGAGATTCCTATTTCGAGATCCCAGAGAGGTGCGTTGGGGTGGAATTCGCGTGAGGATTTTCGACATATTGTAAGTAGAGAGTGCAAAAGGGGTTGGGGACGTGTTTTCCTGTTTTTCGAGGGCGTGTTAGGTTTCGTCACGGCTTTCAAAGTGAATGTTAGTAATGGATTACAAGAAGAGTCTATCAGGGTATTACCTGATCTCATTCTCGTACCAAACTCGGATAGAAAGATATGAATAAGAGGGCTTGAAGTTGGTCCTATTCGTCTTTCGAATTGAGGGAGGGGGGAAGGAGGAGGGGGGGCTCGTGAAAATTTCAGAAGCTGCGAGACAACGACGGTTACTTTGGGCCTGCTACCAGCGAGCTTGCATATCTTCCCACCACTTCCAATCAGGTACGCAGCCTTTTTTAGAAATTTGGAGCAATCCTCACAAACAAGTTCATGCCCTATGCGTTCTATACCTTTCGACGACAAAATGAATGTGAACCAACTGGCAGATCGGTATACTTTTCGAAGATGGCTTGATGATTCGTGTTCGCTTGAAGTTGTAATGTGATTGTGCAGATTGAATCGAAAAGACGAAGTACAGCGAGCTGGGCAAACGTCCAGCAAAGCAGAGGTACGCGGTTGTTCTCTGCTAAAACAGAGAAGTGTCTGAGGGAAGCTGTGTGCGATACGCTCTTGTTGGCGTCGGTGTGTCATTAGGTCACGTCGTACGCATTCCTCGCGCACGACATCCAAGAAAGTGCGCTGCAACTTTCAACGGCAATAAGCCGTTCCACTGGTGTGGGAAAACGGGCGGGCCAATGTCGACAATCCTCGACGCCCTGGAGGGAGTTCCATGTACTCCGGCGGCAAAGGCAGTCGTATTTCGTGAAAAGAGAACTCAATCATAATGGAAGGATTTATCTATGAAGGATTTGGAAATAAAAACTTTTTTCACAATTTTATTGTCTCGAACAATGGTGTATGACCACTACCTAAACCTTTTAGAGCATCCGCTCCGAAGAATTGGTCAAGTGCAGTTTGAGCAGGACTACGGATGGGTGGGTTGCGGACTGGACCAAGGTAAGTTGGTAAAGGTGGTTTTTGACACCTTGCGTACCGTAGTGGAAATAGGTGAAGACGAAGACAGAGCGAGATAGCACGCGCATGGATGAGGGCGGAGGAGAGTGAGGAGCCTAACCCTCGAATCCGCCGCCAAATGTACAGCGCCTGTCCGTAACCGGCACGGTGATAGTGATCTAATGACACACCCAAAGCCTTCATATGGCCTATAGTTCAATCGGAGCGCATTCCCTTAAAGAACAGTTCAGATAGATAGCATATGAGAGGCCGTGTCCGTCTCCCGTAGCCATCGTTTCAATTCCGAAAGACTGGTAGACTGATGAAAATAAGTTCCAATGAAAAAGAAAAAACATTAACCAGTAGTGAGGGTAAAAATTACATCATTAAGTTCCTTGTGAAGCTTTTCGCTCTCCTCTATACTCTTACTGATTGTTTCTGCGTTTTCTTTCGATTTATTCAACGAGTCGAGAAGCACCGTATTGTCGAGCAGATTTGCCTCAGAAGATGCGAGTTGCTAAAAGTAAAGTATTCGTTCAAGTAACAGTCCAGATATACCATGGAAGGTCAAAGGAAAAGCATAAATCTGTTTTTATGTAATGATGTGATAAAGGCGAGGGCAAGGCTAACTGCCTAAGATATCATCAGGAGCGCATTAGTGGTTTGATGACCCGAAGTTACCCCAACGCAGGTTGGGTAAACTGCTTTGAACACCAAATGGTCAAGCGCGCGCCAGTGCAATCCCTCAGCTATTTTTTGAAGGATCAGACTATTTGAGGACCAGTTGGCGCCGCACGCATTGCGCGCGCAACACAGATCTGTGGCGAATTTTGATGGTGCGACGAAAAATTTCAAATTTGGCTTGATACAATACGAATATCTGAATTCTCCGCTAAATTCTATGCGCTCTTTCTTCGTCAACCATTATCCTATTTTTCTCGGTCCTCGGCCCGGACAATAAATCTCGTGGCGAACTCCGTCTACTTCGGTGCGTGCCCTGCCGACCAATAGCATTTGGCTCCCTTCTTTTCGCCGACCTCTACCCCCTTTTTCACCGGTCTCTGGGACCTCTTGGAACCAAATTACGACACTTTTGGCAAACTCCGCCCACTTAGGTGCGTGCTCTACCCAGTGATAGCAGTTGAGCTCTTTTCCCTCACCAACCTCTAACCCCGTTTTCCCCTATCTCTAGGACCTCTTGCAACCGAATTGCGATACTTTTGGCAAACTCCGCCCACTTGGGTGCGTGCTCTACCCACTAATAGCATTTGACCTCCTTTCCTTCGCCGACCTCTACTCCCTTTTTCCCAGCCTCCTGGACTTCTTGGGGCCGAGTTATGAATTTTCGTCGCAAACTCCGCCCACTTTGGTCATGTCCCTCCCACCATTGACAGCTGGCCTCCACTCCTCCACCCACCTCCATCCACCTTTTCCGCGGCCTCAGGGACTTCTTGGAGCCAAGTCATGAATTTTCGTCGCAAACTCCGCCCACTTTGGCCAAGCCCCGCCTACCACTGGCCTTTGACCTCCACTTTCCCACCCAACTATATCTTCTTTTTTCCCCACTCTCCGGGACCTTCTGGAACAGAGTTCTGAATTTTCGTCGCAAACTCCACTTTGGTTCAAGTCGGCCACCGATTGCAGATGGCTCAGCTTCCCCTACGTCATCACCTATGCCCAGCTCCGGTATTCTTGGAGCGAGTTATAATTTTTCGTCGCAAACTCCGCCCACTTTGGTCAGGCCCCGCCCACCAATGACAATTAACCTCCACTCCTCCACCCACCTCTATCCACCTTTTCCCCAGCCTCCGGAGCTTCATGGAGCCGAGTTATAAATTTTCGTCGCAAACTCCGCCCACTTTGGTCAAGCCCCGCCCACCATTGATAGCTGGCCTCCACTCCTCCATACACCTCTATCCACCTTTTTCCGGCTCTTTAGGACTTCCCCGACCCGAATTATGAGGGCTTGTAGAAAATGCTGTACACTTCAGAGCGCGCCCCGCCCATTCTGGGCAGGCCTCCGCCCACGTCATGTATGCGGGAAACACCTTAGACATTGCTCCCTTACACCGAATTGTTTTCTGCTATAGCATAATACAATATAAATAAATACCCAACCGAGTTATGAAATTTTTCATAAAGCACTGCTTTTTTAGAGAACGCCCCGCCCACCGGGGGTGGGTCTCCCTAATTCGATGTTACTTACCAATGCACACCTTAGCCCACTTTTTGGCCCAGTTTCGAGGTCGTTTTTTCACTGAAATCGAAATCTTGGTCTTTGGTACAATTCATTTCGACGCACGCCACGCCCTCTGTGGGCGGGGCTCCGCTTAGCTGATGTGTGTTTTGTATTACGTGAGACCCTGCCCACCCATCCCACACTTGACCCGGTCCCTCCAGGCGGATCCCGAGGAGCTAGGGAATTTCGTGACAGACATACAGAACGACAGACAGAGAACGGACAGACGAAGCGCTTTATAGTATGTAAGCATGACGGTAGCAAAAAAAAGGGGAAGGACGGAATGTAGTTCAATGTGGCGCCGTTTAGCATGGACAGGGTCTTATCTATCGGAATTTGGACCTGTAGGGGGCAGGGTCAACCGTTACGTTGGACCGATATTGGAGCGACGTTGGACCGATGTTCACCGCTCTCCGCGCCGGCATTCACTCTCGCCACCCGCGAGCCGTCTGTGTCTCCGTGCGTACGTTCACTCTCGGCATTACTCTCGTCGTCGCTGCTTTAGGGGCGACCAGACTTCATCCATTCGCGTCACCTCCTCCCCACCCTTCGTTTGAGAAGATTGCGGAAACTTCTTGGACGGATGGAAACGTCGCTTGTACTCAGCCGATCCATCGAATGAATTGTATAAGCCAAATATATGGGAAAATCATTGTGATTTATGAAGTAGAAGAAAGAAAGAACATAAATGCGTGATATATGCTGAGAAGACTCGTGACGGGTTTTGATAATAGCGTTTTCCTCTGGATTCCAGGACAAATTTCAAATTTTTGTGAACTTAGTATGGGTAAGCTTCCATTTGCAGAAAAAAACCTATTACCTTCACCTCTATTGTTCACATTTCCTGGAACGGAAGTGGTGTAGTGGCAAGTGGCGCTGCTTACCGCGTGCGCGGTCTGAAGATGGAATCCTGGGTCGTGCGTCGTCCTGGCCAACCAAGTCTTCCATCGCTCCGGCGTCGGTCAATCGGCACCACACTTTTCTGGGAGGATAACACTGTCTTGTAATACATCGGCTGCCCTTATAGGCATGTGCAATGGCCACTGCGAAGTAAGATGGAGAGAAGGGTGCAATCCAAGAAAGGGATTGATTACTCGGCAATGTTTAACTTTTCGTTTTATCTATTTCTTCAGTTCCGCGCCTTTTTTAAATTTGGTCCGTTATAAAGAACTGTAATTAGAGGTAATTTTTGTCGATCTTTCTTTCTAAACAAACATTTGGCAAAAAATCAAAAAACCTGTAGTAAAATTGCTCCAGTTTTCGAGTTCATTTTTACTTCCGCATCTCTAGCTAACGCACTTGATCGCTCCTCAAGCTCTGGCTTCTCAATTTGAATTGCCAGGCCAAGCAACTGAAATTAGTAAATTCCCAAGGTTCCATGAGGCTAGAAGTAACGAAGGATAAATTTGAAGAATAAACAAATCTTTGCTTTAACGTGTGACGTGGAAGTAATCCCACTTTTGTTGTGGTGCGCTGAAGGCCATTCGCAAGGAGCAACGTACGAATATGTCGGAATGACAATATGCCTGATTTTTTGTGCAAGATAACAGCTTGATCCTGGATTTGGTAATCGATTTGACGTGTCAGCAAACGATATCACCTGAATCGATTGATTAGCAAAACTGTAGATGTACATATCTGACCATGAGCTCGTAGAAGGCCTGACCAATGAATGCGCTGCTAGACACTGTGGCCTTCAGAATTTTCTACCTTCCAGGGGCTTGCGCAGCGCAAATGCGAGCATGATCAGGATAAGCAGACCTGAGAAGTATGTGAGGAGTTTTTTTTTACAATAAACTCCGTCTGTGATTTTAGAACCCAGTGGAAGGCTTGGAAGCTGACTGAAGAGTGCTCCGACTAGAAAGGGAGTGCAAGAAGCTGTAAGGAAGCCATGGAACAATGCGTTATTCCCAACTATATACTAATTCCTGAGGCGGTATTTTGATCGAATCCAGGCTCCAATTCTGTGAAGGGATTATGGTTGGATGGCCCATGGATGCTAATGTTCACTTATCGTCAGAGGTAGAGATGTGACGAAGACGGCGCAGAGAGAGTAGCAGAGCTTTGATGGGGCGATTCCCTCTATGAATTTCATTCCGTTCCTAGGAGGTCTGTGCGATCATGTCTTCTTGTAGGGAGTTCTCACAATGTCCTCACTTTGGTTCTCCTAGCCCTCCAGTTATAATTCCAAAAGATGTATGGCAATGTCGCCTTCAACGCCAGTTTTGGGCGTAAGGTATATACAGATGGTTGCTAAAATGGCGAAAGATCACAAAATCTCTCTGGATCAATCTTACAGATGATCACTCAGTTTTAGGAGAATCCACCAATCAAATCAATGAAAAATAAGAACGAATTTAGACCTGTCGTGGTCCTTGAGATGATAACTCTCTCCGGAAGATGGGGACAAGAGCAGCGTCAATTTCAGCAACGTCGTCCACGAATTATTGTTTTCCCGAAGCGAATTCCAAATTCGATCTGAAACCATCCACAGATTTCAAAAAAAAAAACTGAATCCAAAAATGGGGGCCTTATATAGGAACACTCAAGCAATGAGAGATGTGTGCCATCAGGTACGTAGATTATAAGTCGCTGCCTGCGTGGTGTAACGCGCGCGTGTCTCCTGCAGCGGGCGACAATATCGCGCGGCTTTGCCACCACGCAGTCGTCACGCCGCGAGCATCAGCTTGGTGCGGCGTATTGTCGGACTTAATTGCACACCCTCATCAAGTGACAGAAAATAGTTTACCTGTGTAAATAAATCGTTCTGAGCGGCCCTCAGCAGTTCCGATTTATCAATGAAGGAATGTAGGAAACGCAGCGATTCGTCCTGTCGGGTCGATAACCAGCGGTGTTTGCGTATTGTTGAACATCACTACAGTATTCTCCACTGAAAGCGAATCCCCAGGCAAACCGTGGTTCTTCCAGTTTAACTAAACAATTCCATATTTGATCCTGCACGAGAGCGTAGGAATATATGGTACAGAAAGTTTAGTGCTTTCATAGCTCATTAATCATAACAAGAAAATGGGCGGTGATGAAATGAAAACAAGTGGCACCGATACGCTTCATCTGCCGGAATGGAATTAAGTAAATGGACCTTAATGGAGCCACTACAGGAACTAAAACATGTGGACCAACATCAGAAGGTGCAATCACACATGGAGTCAGTCTCAGTGGTGTACACCTCTGAGTTGTTTCGAAGCCTGTTCGAATAACAGAATGTTTAGCAAGGGCTATATTTCTGCTGTGTTGCTCAGGCCACAGCCAGCTGCCGCCTAATTTTGCCCACTTCTTGGAAAAGTGGCTAACGAGGGAATGCTTGGAGAGAGAGATCTCGGTTTGAAAGCGAGTGTAATGCCTCCTCCGAAGCACCATGGCGCACGTATTGATAACCTGTTATAGGCCCTTGTTCTGTGAGAACGTTGTTTCGCAGGTGCAGACTCAGTTTCGTAACTTCGAAAAATAAAATCTCACTTGTGATTTTCTGATGTGATGCGAAAGGATGCAAAGACCGCAATTACGACACGAACCGCGATGAGAAACAGAGTATACCTGCTCAGTTTCCATGGCACGAACGTTACGCGGTCTGCAATCAGGCAAGCTTGCTGTCTGTTGGAGATGATTTCTAATCTGTTACGGTTTTTTTGACCATCGCCGAGAGACGTGGAGAACGCGGGCCTTGCTAATCGCACAGCGCTCTACCTGAATCATTGACTCGAAAAGACTAGAAAGCGTATTGTAGACTGAAAATAGGCTCCAAACACAGCTCAAAGGAGATTTGACGATGGGGTTGGAGGTCGAGGAAGGAGAAATGTGCCTGTCGAAAGAAAGGAGGCAACCCCCTAAGGACCCTGCGTCGACCTGAGGGACGATGCGCACTGCACAAAAAAATATGCGCCGCGGCCTAGCACGGCTGTTCTCGTGCCGCTAGCGCCATGGCACGCCTACCCTTTCGCCGGTTGACTCTTGCTGTCGCACATAGGAGTTCTCCTTAGCGTTGAGGGGAGTAGCCACATTATAGTCGCATAATCGGAAAGCAACAGCAAGAAGACGTTAGCATTCCTTGCGGTTCTGGGCTGGCTCATGATTTTCTGCATCCTGCCCAGTGACCTTTCTGTTGCTTTGATTTATAAAATTGGGACTGCACTTCAATTTGTCAACACTCCTGCTCGAAAGATCAGCCTGCATTTCTACAAAATCAGCTGCGCCCTCAGTTAGCAAAATTTTCAGTGCCTGTACTAGCTCGATTCCTTGGTAGTCTCGTACATGAAGTATAACAAAAATTTTTTTTCGCAGTATTCTTTACATTACACTAGATGCAATTGTTTCGAAGTGGTACAAGATCTTGCGGTGCCTCAATTCAAATACACCGAATAAGACTTACTTCTAGCCATTTCGTGGGAGGCAGTGATTGCATCTTGTGTCTGCCATCGCTCGAAAACTCGCCAGCCAGAACGGTCCACCCGAACGGAGTGCAGCACTTTTGATGAGTAGTCTGCATTAGAAGCCGTCGAGCCTTACAACATTATCCAAGGCAATGATAGAACAAGTCGGACGCCCTGTTCTTGGATGTGTCAGGTCTATCTTTGACTTTAGACGACGCGTGCTCATGGACCTCGAACTTCTCCTTCAAGCGGGCCACTTTCTCGTCACACGTGGCAGCCCCTTGGAGAGCAATGATATTTTCGGGGGGGGGGGGATTTCTTCTCTGCTTTCGATAAGTTGCCTTATTCGGACTGAATTTTTGTAATATTCGAGTACGAACGATAACGTGTTGAGCCGGTTAGCCGATATCGGCAATGACCGCGAAGCTGAAAAACTTTAGCAATGAATTTTGACTTGTTTTGTTTGTTAACTGCTGTTTTAACGCCGCAGTTCGCGTTGCGAATGTTTCACAAGAATGCTGGGTTGTGAACAAAACTTTCGCCCCAGGCGGGACTAGAACCCGCACCTCTCGCTTTCCGGGCAAGTGCGCTACCAGTTACGCGGGGAGCTCACGGGGCACGGCACCATTTTCATTCAACTCGCTCTTTATGGGTGGGTATAGTGGGCGTCATGAAGGAACCTGACCGTTGTAGATGAATAAGTTCGCTTGATAATGATATGAATGAATTAGGCCTCATTTATGAATATGATGGCAATTAATTAATGATGATTAATTAATCATTACAATGGAGCGCACCTTGAATAATGAATACAATAATAATTGAAATATAATTTGCCTGTGCTTCTGTCAACCTAGTTTAATAAGGTGGAATACCTATTCAGTCCAAAGTTTTGAGGAAGTCATCCTTGGCCTCGAAGGATTTCAGAGGCTCGAAAAAACTTGAAGTTCCAAGCCTGAGAACGTAGAATTTGTCAGAAACCCAGGCAAATAAATATTTCGTTATATAAAACCTGTTTAGTACCAACTCATCAACCAACTACTCAAGAATAAATGCTCAGGTTAAAAGGCGATTAAAAGGCGGATTTAGGGAATAAAAACATTAATAAAATAATAGTAAGACTGTCTAACAAGAATCACAACTTCAGCCAATTTCAAAGCCTACATACGGAAACCCTACCTAACAAGTTGATTTTTCTCCTGTTCCAAAGGAGAAATTTTTTCGAGAATCTCGGAGTATTGCAGATTCGCGGTCACCCATGCGGCCAGCGGTGCCGCGGCCACTGAAGCACGTTTTGCATTCTGAAAGCACTTTGTGAAGAATATTTTCACCTCATCTTGTCAATCTTATTTTTAATTCCCATAAGTGTAGGCTTGAGAAATTGGGACAAAGGGAAACACCAAATGTGATAAATAATCAAATAATCGAATAGAACCTGACCTTTGGATCGAATGAAGCTTCCTTACTCTTTACGAGCGCCGTCACTCTCTTATGAACGTCTCTTGTGATACGATGCGCGTCAAAATTGATTATTTCATCTTTAACGCTACTTTTCGACAGAAACCTGAAAAATGCTAAAATGAGCTAAATACTACGTTTAGACCTAATGAGGCATGCGGTTTTAGATGGTATCAGAAACATCAAAGCAAACGTTAGTTTAATTCTTGTATTGTTTGAATCGAACCATGAAATCTTTCAACCCTGGCGATGGCAGTTGCCACCATCGAATTCAGAGGTCTACTTTACGGGCGTAGTAGCACATTGCTACTACTCTGCTAAGAGAATGAAGTGGTGTAGTGGCAAGTGGCACGCTTACCACGCGAGCGGTCCGGGGATCAAATCCTGGGTCGTGAGTCGCCCGGGCCAACCAAGCCTTCCATCCCTCCGGGGTCGGTTAATTGGTACCAGACTTGTCTGGGAGGATAAAAACACTGACTTGTACATCGGCTGGCCCCCGCAAGTCATTGTATAGGCCACATCGCATTCAAACGCCACTACGAATGTACAAATGGAAGTAGAATGCGTGCCGCATCCCAAAAAGGGATTGATCAACGGCAAATGCTTTATCCTTTATCCTTGCTAGAGGCGTTTCAGACGATCCCTTTCTTCCGAATTTTGCTTTGCACCCACCATTTTACTGTGTTTCTGCTAGCATTACAAGCGTTTGTGCATAATTACAACTGTAAAGTGCGCTGGTCTCCACAACCTGCTAGCTAAGTCAGTATTTCCAAGATATTTGAAATATTATGTTAATATTCATATTGCTCTCAAAATCGTGAAGTACAATATTGTGCAGGACCATAATTTTTTCTACAAGAAGAAATTTAGAGAGAGCTGCAGAATACTTCTGAAATGTTGAGATGTTGTGAGCCCACTGATCACTGGACACTCACTTCAGGGGAGCCCACATAACCTTTTTCTTTTCACCTTTTTTTGAATGGATCTCTAATCTTTATCGGGATCTGTTTTTTTTTGCAGCAGACGTACTTTCTCATTGCCTCCCACGATGTATCCAAAATGCCCATGAAGACAAGACTGCTTGCAAAATATCTCGAATCGCCTCGGGAGGTGCTCGTAAACTTCGAATCTCCGACAGTGATTCGGATTTGATCGAACCCACAGCAGATCGTGCTTCCTAAATCGTAATTATAAGAAGTTTTCCTGAAGGTTTGTCGATTTGAATGTATTGCTGAGGACTTTTCAGAGACTAATTCTGAAGTTAAAAAGAAAAAACTATCTAGCTCATTCTCAAGATAAATTTCTTTATGCACATTGGTGTGAACTGGTTGAGAGTGAGAGAAAGACGAAATGTTAATACTTCAATAAGGTTCAAATTATTTAGCTGCAGTTCATCAAATGTGTTTCTTTTTCTCGGCGCATCTTTGCATCTACTTCTTCAGTGGACCAGCTCTCAATGGGTGCACATGAGATTGTGTGATCTTTGCCGACCTGCAAGGAATTTAGAGCACACCAGTCGGAGAGTTACAATAGCCACAATTCGTTTCTCAGTAAAAACTTTGCAAATTTTCAGCAATGGAAGCAGTTTGCTTTAAAGTTTGTGAAGACAATAGTGTGAAAGCGGGTTGTTGTAGAGGATAAACATTCACGGAGGGTTGGATTCCACGACCCCCTTCCAAGTGATTCTCCAGGCCACCCTTACGCTCCACCATAGGACCCTACCTCTCGTCCCCCCCCACCACCTCCACTATCATATGAGCTTTCTATACCATTTGATTCTAAAACTACTTTTTTCCTATTTGACACACTCCAACTCCCCCCCCCCCCTTTCAGCACTATGACCCTCCAAATATCGCTTGTTGTTATTTTCTTTGAAGCTCCTCACGAGGTTGGCAAATAACTTTTATTGGGCTTACGTTTCGGCGAGGATCGCCTTCTTCAGAGCCTGAAAGAGTCGAATCAATTTATGACTACCCGATCAAATGCCCTAGCAGCCCTACTGAAGTTCGAGACCAAAACAACTCATCACGCAATCCAAATGGTGGGCCACTTCGTATAGGCGAAGGTTTTGGAGTGGGGTTTGCTACCTGTCAAGCGAGGGGAGGAGGGCAGGCAGGCGGGAAGAGAAAGGATATATTGCGCTGCGGTCCATTAATTTCGCTACCTTTCGTGGAAATTCAGGAGGTTCCTCTTTCCTAAAAAACCTCTCTCCTATGGGCGCGGCTCCTTCAACGCCCGAAAATCGATCCCGGTGGAACGCGTCAGCGGACGTGACCTTTAACCCTGCAGAACTCTCTATTACCGAAGGTCAGGCGAATCAAGACCCGTATTGCTATGGATTACTGATTCGACGTTCTTCCATCAATAATGGATGGAGAGTGTGTTGTACTCCCTTCCAACGCCTTCCTATTTTAATAATGACGTTTTCAAATTAGTTCCCTTTACCTGCCTTCGGATTTAAAATCGCCTAAGAAACAAATAAATAAAAAAATTAACGACCACAGAGAAAATAGGATCTGAAGGAGAAGTACCAGAAGATATAGACGACTATCTTTTCCTCAACATACCGTCATACTTTTGCTGATATCCTTCAACGCTTCGTCAGGCAGCGGCCTGTTTTTCAGGCCAACAGTTTGCTTTTCTTGGCCGCTTTCTTCTGCATTACCGCCACTTGTTCACGAGCTCTGTCAGCTTGTGTACTCCCGCCTTGAAATTCGAACGGTTGTTCTACAGATCAAATAAAACTGTGAAAAATGTATTGCAATACCTGTTTGAGGTAAAAGGCAGAATTAGGTGCTATTTATTTCCATGCTCTTTTAGAGAAGATTTGAAGGAAATTCTGTGAAGTGACTCTTGAGCCTGATAAAGTTTGAAGGCTCAATTATTCTCTCACAGTTTCAGTCTTATTACCTAGTAATTACCTCCGAAGAGTAAATTTTAAACAGGGATCAATGCAGCAAAGTGAGGCCCTTCCAGTTACCACACTCTTCCGTATTATTATTTCCACTCATTTGGTGTTACGCTCAAACATGTAAATGCAACGTGGAAGACCAAGATGTTCCTTGAAAAATCTCTATGATTGAAACCTGTATACAGTAATAGTGAAGAACTGAACCTTAAAAGCACATTATGCGATTGATGCTTCAGCACTTTAGTGTCACACTGGTGGTTGCAGCCGTAGGGGCGGCGTTTGCGCTTCGCTCCGCCCACACGGTCCGGGCGATATGTGACTTTAAGTGTACAGTAGCAGTTTTTTTTTGCTTTTTTCTACAACTAGTGGTGGCACCTCACTTGAGCCCATCCCTTTACCGTATTACACCATTACAAACCAGAAAATTCTGAGTGCAACGTATCATACTAAACGGGGTCGCAAAACCCGTCCTTGTGGACAGCGCGAGTGGGTAATTTCAAGTGTTCTTGACAGTCCTTGCCTTCTTTCACTATTGATGGGCATATAATACAATTACTCTCAGCTGTTGAGGCAATAATTACCAAGTGTTTCAGGGTCGCAGAATGCGGTCTGATCCTTATCAGGCAATTGGGGCTTCATAGATATCTCCTTAGCGCAGTGTTTGCTTTACTACGTAATGTCTACTCTAGGGTTGTGTAGGAAATTCCACAGCTCGTGGGTGGTGTAGGGACATGAAGCGCCATTTATTACGCACGGATTCCGAGATCGAATCCTGGATCGGATTTTGGTGCGACCAGTCAATTCTCTCACGCTTGTGGAATCTGTTAATTGGTATCCGATCTGTCTTGGTAAGCAGAAGAACTAACTACACACCACCTAGCCCCGCGTATTCATCGGACAGACACAATTGCATTCAAACATGTCTGTTCACTACAAATCTGAAATGGATTGTAGCGACTGTAACAGAGCCGCGTACACACCACCAAGAAGGAATCCATTTTCGATTCATTACTAGAAGTGTAACTTACTTTAAGTCTTTCCAGGCGACCTGCCACCACGTCTTTCTTCTTCTCGAAGATTGCAGCGTAATTCTCGATGCAACGCTGGAATTTGTACGGCGAGAGCACAGTACTTGGAAGAACCGTCTCCAGGTGACTATAAATCGATAATCGATTCAATTATAGTGATCAACTTATAAATGAACAAAAGGAGGGGTGTAAGCAAGAACGGGTGAAAATTGATCACTTTTCTTTGCAAAGATCTAAGAATAGAGGTGAAAGCCAATAACAGCGAAATAAAAATGAACACCTGAATGACTGGCAAGTGTCCTCCTTCACTTCCATTCCTTTCTTTTGAAGGATCAATTGTGGCATCTGAAACACATCGTTGTTCATTTTGAAAAGAAACCACATTCATCAGGTTGAGCAAGGGTTGGCCTATCGAATTCATAGAAGTGCCACTGCCGCTTTGTGTTCATCCGGAACCGTTGCGCCATTCGAATGCGGTACTGCGCATACGATGACTCACGAGAACCAGTCAATTATGGGTCGGTGTTTGTAGCATAACAGGCAAGTCTGGCAAACGCTGAGCAAGCCGGAGGTATGGGAGGTATGGTTCTGAGCTAAATCATGGGATCTGGGCCGTGGACCGTGTTGTAGTGAGCGGCACCACTCGTCACTTCATTAGTTCCTTCAATCAATGTACAGTGTTATGATATAATCACTACAGCCCCAATTTGCAGACCTTCTTCAAATGTTTACAGCAATTTTTGCAAGTTTCAAGGAATTTGTCAGAAAATTCTAGAATAGCTCTCCTTTTTGGAAAAGAAATCGCCCAAATATAGTCCAATGAAAGTTCGTTTATAGAACGCTCTGCCTACCCTCACCACTAGATGAGAATTGGGGCATTACTCAAATCACCGTTGTAATGGATGGTGAGAGACGTAGACGGGGTAACTTTAGGGGGGGGGGGTGTGATAAAGGTTTGCTTTTGTTGAGCGCTCAGTGAATTCAGCTCCGCTCAAACAAAATAAATCCTCCAGGGTCCACCAGTGGCGTCGGCAGACGCAGGTATACCATATCAGGTCGACGCCACAGCGCGCCAGCCTCGCTCGACACTTTGACGAGAGTATCAGGAAAGGTTATTAGAAAGTATCAAGAATAGACAGTT